>UCOM01001130.1:0-49227 GCA_900474385.1 Ormyrus pomaceus
CCTCTTCGCCAGTCGTCTCCTTTTTTCTCGTCGCCGGGCGACGAATCTTGTTACGGAAGGCAGACGGCGAGAAAAGTCTCTTGGATTTCGGCGAGCCCGGCTTTTAATAATCCGGCCGCCGGAAGAGAAAGATAGCCCCCCCCCCCCTTCCCCATCCTCGCTCGAGATGTGCTTATGTGCTTTTGTAAAGCGACTGCGTAAGTGAGCTGTGATCGCGCTTTGTGTACTGCTACCGAGCAGACTTCTCTCGCGACGAGAGTCGTTTTGTAGTTCTTTATGTAATGAGAGAGCACATTTCGGCAAAGAATAGTGCCATTTTTTTATTTAACAGCTTTAGATAATGAAAAATAAATGGCATCTCTTATAAGACCTTTGTGCGTTTTATTATGCGAATCAATGTAGTCAACCACACTACCGAATCATATGTTTTGGTATTTAAAACATAAAAAATAGTACTGAATTGGCCCTCGAATGTATAAGAAAACAATGTTACATTTCTTACTAATAATTTGATCGCACTTAAAGGGATTGTATTCTAGAGCACTCGACAAAATATTATCTCAAATCGTTTAAATATTTCCAACTTTGTGAAAACACCGACATCTCTGTACAACCATCAACGCGCGAGACTTGCGCCGTATAATAAACAGCCGCAAGCTTTAATAAACACACGTGAAGAGCGACTTGCAACCTCGGCGGAGCTTTAAGTTTCAGCGGCGCAGCGGGGCGTTAACGCCGTTAGTTAACCATACTCCCGCTTACCTCCATCCCTCCCAAAAAGCCAGACTTTCTTCCCGGGTCCGCGGAAAAAGAGCGCCGCAAATTCTCGGCGCGCGGGCAGCTTTTTTTCGCTGCAGACGCGCCGGCCGCGGCGAAAGAAACGACCGGTCCGCCGCTGAAATTCCTGTGCCCGCCGCCACGATATAACCAAGTTAGTTAACGGACTCTAATGGGCGTTTCGACGCGGCCGCGAGGATTTAGCGGCGAACGAAACGGCCGCCGCCAAGTGGCTTAATTGAACCGAACGAGAAGTAATTGCCATGGAAAACTATAGCCCCTCGTTCGTCTTTCGTTTTTTTTCCTACTTTTTGAATCCCTGATCCCTTCCGACCCGAAAGTTTCTCCTCGCGCGCGACAAACCCCGGAGCTAACTTTTGCCTGTTTCGTGCGCAGCGACAACAATGGCCGCGGCCACGCGAGGAAACGTTACAATCTTACGCAAACTTGGGCCCCCATTGTGCCCGAGCCGACAAAGGGAGATCGATCTGACGCGAGAACGCTCTCGCTTTAATCGCGAGTAATTATACAGAATTCTTTGAGCCTTTTCTCTCGCTTCGAGCTCGACTGGAAAAAAAGGGAGCAAAGAACACAGGCAGAGTTCCGAGCCGAAGCGTAGCGGAGCTCGCAATTATATCAATTTATTAACGGACAAAGCCATTAACCGCAAAAAAGGGAGTAGAGAAAGAAAGAAACGGGACTCGTCAAGCTTCTTTTTCCAGCCGGCGAAAAAGCGAGCAAAGGCACACCTCCAAATTAGATAAGGGGGGTGGGGGAGGGCGCAAGTGCCCGCCGGAGATAAGGAATAATTATCGCACTGGCTTTCAGCCAGTGCTCCGTCGGGCCGAGAAGACTAATTAAGCGTCGCCGTACTTTTATTAGCCAACTTCGAGGGCTTGTGTTTCTTTTAATCCGCGGCGGCGGCGGCGCTGTGCTCTTCGGAAGTTGCGTGGCGCGTCCCAACAAGTTTCCAACCTAACTGGGACAGGAGAGAGGCCGGTCCCTTAATTTACGACCTTAGTTGTAATCCGAGTTTCAATTTGGGCACCCGCTATCTCGGGGGGGGGGGGGGGGGGGGGGGGCTGCTGCTCTTTCCCTTTCTGACGCGGAGGACGCGCGCGCGCGCCCGTAAAATATTGTCGGACCTCGCCCGGCGAATAAAGGAGGGAATGGACTGACTAACGCGGATGATGGAAGTGAAATATATCTACTCGATGCGGCAAAAAATTAAATCCCGAGATTTATCGGGACAGTAGCAGGAACGGCTCGGGGCTACTGACTGCTTCGCACCTTGCTCCGCCCCCCTCTTAGAAATATTATCATATTATCGCCCTTAGTTTCGGTAATTTATTAGGCTTCCGGCAGATGCCGCCCGAAGAAAAAAACTCTCTGATCGCATTACGGAAGATTTTCAGATTACCGCGTATTCAATCTTAAGGAGATTTTTTCGAGTGATTTATTCAGTTGATTACATTAGACCTGCATTTGACACCTTATGACTGCGCTATAAATTAAAACACTTTTTAAGCTGCGTTAAATAATATATAGCAACTCGTAATACTGGGTTCCTAATAGTGAATTTGAGAGTTAGTCGAAAAGTTAGTTTAACCCAAAGCGGAATAAAAAGCAAAAGACAAAAGACATCATTGACAAACAGTAGAAAAAGTAAAATCTTACTTAAACTTTAATTTTTAACGATTTTATCAAGGTAACTTTAAATTTCAGAAACATTTCGTAAAAAATAAAAAAGAAATTCACCAAGCATTAATATATCCTCTCCGTGCAAGTTATTTACTATGCACATTTTCCTAATTCAATAACAAAACAAATTTCACCCACCATGAATAATTCGACTCGCATTACGCTCCCTAGAAATATATTACAGTTAAAGTCCTACTCTTTTCCGTAATCAGCTTTCCCCGCGCTCCATATTAAAAGGCAGCCGAAGGAAGAGCAAAAAAAAAGAGCGCGCGCGCGCAAAGCGAAAATAAGCCGTCGCGCGAGCGCGCTTCGACGTGATTTCGAAATTTCATTTTGTTTAATTGACGACGCGACGCGCGGCAAGACCAGCCAGCTCTCTCTCTCTCTCTCTCTCTCCAGCTGCGCGTTATGCGGCGCATAAAACGCGCGAGTGCGTGTTATCGCCCAGGCCGCGGGGGCAAAGGAGCGCGCGCGGCGGACTCGTTATTGGAATAACAAACGCCCGCGGGTATATCGATTCCCCGGGCGAATTACAGCGCCAAGTCCTCCTCGCGAAATTATCAATTAAAAGATCGGGGGGGGGGGGAGGGGCCGACGAAATTTAAATCGGCCGAAAGCGCCGGATATAATATACTATAGACGCATCGATAACTTGGCCGAATTGTTCCGAAAGGGGGAGAGGCGCGCGACCTATTGTTTTCGAGCTTTTTATTGTCCTTACGCACTGTAAATTTGCCGAATTTCGAGCGATTCAGTCGCGTAAATTGGCGCGGATAAACTGGAGCAAGTGAGCTGCGAAACTGGGAAGAAAAAAATAATCCACCCGGAATATTCGCCTCTTGTCAATGGCGGCTGAAATTTTCCTTTCTTTCAAGTCTACTGGGTATTGTTCGAAATAAATTTAATTCGAATTTTTTTAATATACGCAGATTATACTAATATAATTTCTGAATTAATTATATTTGAGCCGCTTGCCTTAAGATGATAAACAGCTTTAGAATTTTAAAAACAATTTTCTCCAAGAATTACCTTGAAACATTCTCGAGTAATCCGACAAAGAAAAGCGCGCTAAAAAGTGTACATCGAATCCCCGAGTGAAAAGCTAAAAATGATTTTATTTTATCAACAAGTAGATGCGCACTGGGCAAAAGCCGGCTCCTTTATCCTTGGCGCACAGGCCGTCGCGTCGAGAAAACTCAAAGTCACGGGAAATCTCGTTTTCGGTTAAACCCCGCTTGAAAGGGCGTCGCGCTAAGGGCTATTAAAGCTAAACTCCTCTCCCTCCTTCCCCTGGCTGCAGATACAGAGAGAGAAAGAGAGAGAGGAAGAACTCCGTCGCCGCCGGAGGCGAGAGATAGAAACGAGAGGCGAGCAGCGGCAGAAAGAGAGAAAGCGCTGAATAATACGAGGAAAGAAACGAGCGAACGTAAAGAGACGCCGCCGCCACCGCGAGAATAAAGCTCTCGGCGCGCATAATGGCCGAATTACAATTACCTCGGTGTCATGTTCGCCCGCTTCACACACAGAGAGAGAGCTTTCGGCGTGCATCCGACAACGCTCAAGCTTTTTCGCGCTTCCCCCCTCCTGCATTCCGCAGTCCCGGCACGCGCTTCAGTTTGCACTTTAATTACAGCCTTATACTCGGCCGTCCTCTCGCCGATGATGTAAACGCGATGTAAACTCTCCCCCGGGAGAGCTTTTTTAGAGGCGCGCGCGGACCCCCGGCGACGGGACTGGTTTGAATGTTCGTCACGCAGGCAAAAAAACTCATTTCCTATGAATTTCAAAAACCCCCCCGACTTTTTAACTCGGCCGCGTGTGCGCGCTCTCTCTCTCTCTCTCCGCGGCTCGCTGAACTTGCGGAAAAACGCGCGGGAATTTTTTAGCTTTTTGTACTCGCATACTGGATTAAATCGTGCTCTTTTTTTTAATAACTGCTGTGTTCCTAAATGATTCTCGAGTAGAAATGAGTCGTAAAGATTTGCATACATGCATACGCGAAGAATATTCCGCATTATACATTTTTTTATTCGTTTTCTTTTTTCATTCAAAATATTCCGCGGCCGGGGCCGTAAACGCGATAAGATTTTATGCCGCGTTTAAAAGGCAAAATGCTGCTTATAGCTTGTAAATTCAAGCGAACTCGTACAATTAATTAAGTTACACCTGGTAACGTGCAATTCCAACGACAGAATTTGCACGGAATTGCATTTAGTGCGTGTACCTTAGCATAAACATAATAATTAAATACACTCGGCGAGTGTGTAAACATTTAGTTGGATTATTATTTTACTCAAAAACTTTACGAATTAACAGCCGCGGAGTGTAAAGTTCGCAAAGTTTGCAGATGGTAAAATAATTTTGACGCTACCTTGTTGCTGAACCTTCGTTAAAAGCAGAAACTAGATTTATGTAAATTCGCCGAAACCGCGTTTTCCGAAAATACATCGATCCGCGCGTCGGCAAACAAATCTCACCCCTTCCTGGAACCGTTATTTACCAGGTGGAGATGAAAGGAATTTCCGGACCCATAGAATTCAAGGAGGGCCGAAGAATACAATTTAAACTGGATTTACTCAAGCTCAAGCAGCACTCCCTCGTTAAGGTGAGAAAGCTCCGTCTCCCCTCGTAATTAAGCTTTGCTGCCGGCCGAGAAGTAAACGGGATTTGTTTCGCAGGTCGGCGAGTGGCGTCCAGGTGCCGGTGTCAACGTTACGGACAGGTCCGCTTTTTTCGAGCCCGGCGCCACGAACGTCACTCTCATAGTCATCACCATTCTGGTAAGTTTTGCTTTTATTAATCCTCGCGGTGAGAACCTTCTCGTTTGGGGAGGAATTAATCTTGATCTTAAACTCGAGATTACACGGTTTTGTAAATAATCTTTTAACGCTTTCGCTTACACTTTTCCACCAATGCAGATGGCATAAATTTCTTGAAAATACTAGTTCTGCCGAATAATTCTGCGTAACGCCGACATTGTCTTGGAGATTAATTCCTCTTGGAGAAAGGTTATCTTTTGGAAGCAACCCACACCTCGACAGCGACGTTTCGCTTTTTCACTTCGAGCGAATAGCGTACGCATATATAAACAAAAACGCGGCTCGGCAAAAGTCACGATCGACTTTCACTTTATGAGATGTGTTTACGACGAGCTTGCAAAGCCGCCCTTTTTTCCAAGTTTTTCTCCCTGGTTTACGGCGGAAGTAGGATGTACGCGCTCGGCCATATACAGTCGTCCGGCGCGATATAAAGCTGACCCAGTAGTTCCGAAGGGAAATAAAGGGGAGAAAGAAATTGCGCGCGGCGAATATTTTATGCGCGCGCGCAGGAAGATCGTCGATAATTTTTGCATTTCAACGGCGATTCCGCCGCTGGTTTTTTTTTTCTTTTTTTTTTGTCGATGATTCGGGGGTCGCGAAGGGCAGCGCGAACGAAATGAATTTTAATCGGGCCGCCTACTGCGAACTTGTTAACGTTTGCGCGTAAAAGTAACCTGTTGATTCCTATTAAACGCAGCTTGCTTTTAAAGTCGAAAAATTTAACTCGCGAATCGCTGTTTACGAATTCATTAATCGAAAAGCCAAATGCGGATCATTTTTTTTTTCATGATACGCCGCCTGCCTTTTGCTTGTTCGATGCAAAAACTCGCTCTTTTTTTATACCTTTATATCGTTTTTCATGGCATTTTTTCCCCCGCTTTTTATCATCCCCGTCATCGTGTCGTTACATATTTTTTAAAAATGCTTTTTGCATCTGACCGAGTTCTAAAAGGCCTGGCTTGCGAGCGCTTTTTGCTTTCTTTAAAAACATTGGCCAAATCTTAAATTCGCACGGATTAAGCAGTCTTTTGCAATAAAAGCCTCATTGATTTCTTTCAATTTTATAATACCGTTTAAAAGCATTTTTACAAAATCCGGCCAAACGAGTTTATCGATTTTTAAAAGAAAAGCTTTCAGCATTCTAACTTTAAATCACAATCTCTTTTAAAAAACGCGATTACAAATCTCGCCCTCGCCTCTCCTTAACAAAGCTCTTCAAAACAATCGCTCGCGACGCCGAAACTCGTCAAAAGATCCTACCCGCCTTTTGAGCTTCTATCACAATATCCAAAAGCGAAACTCGAGCTTTGGTCGCGCGCGCTTGCTCGCTCTCGGTCGCTCTCTCTCTCTCAGTCAAGCGCTCCCACCTTAACTCTTGGCGTTCAATCTGACTCGCACGACCGGCCCCGGCAAAAAGGAGAGCCCGTACGTGATGATGCACCCCGGCAAGCACCACTCGGGCAATTCCCGCTTTTACGGCTTTTGCGTCGACCTGCTCGAGGCGGTCGCCGACAAGCTCGGATTCGACTACCAGCTGGAGCTCGTGCCAGATCGCAAGTACGGCGCTAGGGACCCCAGAACTGGAGAGTGGAACGGCATGGTCCGGGAGCTCATTTTACATGTACGATTTTATTATCAACTCCTAAGCTTGCCTATAGCTCTTTTTTCTCCTACACTTTGTTTTTTGCTTTCAGTTGCGCTGTAGAGTATATTATATCGCTCCGCTTTTTTTTAGCCCCTTCATTTTGCAGCACCAAAGTAAAAACCTGATAGTGGTACCGTATATTTTCTCCTGTACCTATAGCGATGCAAAAAGAGCATTTTTCGAAAAAGATAGCACACCTGGAGGCACGTTGCGTGGGATACTTTTATTGGAGAATCGGGGGCTCTTGAAAAAGGAACTGTTTGAGTTTCACTGAGGGTAAAGTTTTGTATCAGCGCTGGGATTATGCAAAGTAGACATTTTTCAAAGTCTCGAATTTTTAAAAGACGCGCCGTACACTTTTTTAGGGAAGGGAGATATGCGCAGATTCATACGCCGTTCGTTGCTTTTTACAAGCAGTATTCTTTTTTTATCTCGCAGTCTGAGAGAGCATAAAAAGCTCCGCTCGAGTAAAACGAAATGAACTGTGCAGCTTATGAGAAACCCTAATAAAATTAAAAAGAATACAGCGCCGCGAACAAGTGGAAAGAGCGCGCGCCTCGGTCAGGCGAGCGCAAAATCAACTTACATTCATAAAATCGTTAATGTTTTTATCTATAAATTAATCTTCCTGTGAATCGTGATGATTAAATTTTTTAAAACGCGATCGTAAAGACCAGCTTCAACCAGGAAAATAGAAAAACCTACCGTAAACTTTGTTTATTTTATACCGGACTGCGGTATTGGAAAAGTACTATATTTTACAGAAAACTTTACTGGGATTTAAAATTTTAAAAAACTTACTATGAAAAAATTTCTTGGTAAGAATATTTCCTTAAAAAATTCAATATCAATAATACAAGAACGAGGCAACAAAAAGCCCAAATTTTTTCACATTTTATCTCCAAACATTTTCCCCGTTTTCGCCGTCAATTTCTAATTTCGGAATAACTCCTCGGCCGCCGCACCGGCAAAGAAAGTAGTCGGCCCGCGATAAAAAGCAGCCGTACAACAAGTTAGAAACGTTAGCTAAAACGCGGTCGAAAGTTTCGCTTTGATAAAGGAGGCCAGGCGCGGCGTAATGCACGCCTAAGGGGCTACAGAGAGAGTGGAAGGCATCGGGGCGTAATCAGTTTAGTCGCAGGTTAATCAGCGGCCAGATAGGGCGGCGCTGCTGCTGCCGGCCGGAAGGCGCCTCGGCTCGCGTAGCCGGAGCTTATCTGCGCGCTGTAAATACCGATTAAGCCGTCGCGGAGCTGAGTGACGCTCCGCGCGCGCCTATGAACTTTACGTCTTTGTTATGGGGCCGTTGCTGTAAATACGGCGCCGACGTATGGAGATTTCGGCCCGGGAGGCGTAATGGCTCTCGGCCTACTCGGGCGATTTAAACGGCCGGTGATAAAGCGCGGAAAGGCCGTCGGGGCTTTTTCTTTTGGCGCTTCTGCTTTGCGCGCGAAGCGGCCGGGAGGGTTTACGAGCCGCGCGAATTTAGACTTTTACTTTGCTGGATTCGGGACACGGATTTTTATTTGACCGATTTCACCGCAGCTGTCGTTCGCAACGACGAGGGTGTCGAGAGGTCCTTTCGGAAACAAATTTCGGGAGAAATAAATGCCGCGCGAAAAAAGGCGGCTTTTGGATTCGAGGGATAAGCCAGGGGATATAAATCGAGGCATTGACATTTTTTTTTTCTTTAAATCTTCCTGTCGTATTTTGTGTCGCGATAATGCAAATTACCATAGAAAACAAATGTCGCACCAAGAAACTTTCCTCCCGAGTTTCGGGCAAAGTTTCAAGACAGTCGGCTAGGTGGCATGAAAATTCAATGGCTCTAAGTTAGCCCCCGTCCCACCTCGGGCGCATTTTGTTTCAACTTTGGAATTAAAACCAGAGAGATCGACGCTCGTCGATGTTAAAGTCGAAAAAGGCGCGAAGATAAAACTGTTCTCGTCCCCGCGGCCGAACTGCGAGGGACAAGAGGCGTCGATTGGATAAGGCACACTCGTGGTGTCGAGGCTAGAAAAAGCGTGTGTTTATGTGGTACGTAGGAGCAGCCGTACGTGATGCTGCGGAGCCGCGGGAATTTCAGCGGGAACGAGCGCTACGAGGGATTCTGCATCGACCTGCTCAAGGAAATAGCGCACATGGTGGGCTTCGCCTACAGGATCGAGCTCGTGCCGGACGGCAAGTACGGCGTTTACGACTACGAGACCGGCGAGTGGAACGGCATTGTTCGCCAGCTGATGGACAAGGTGAGTTAACGCTCCTCGCGATCTCTCTCTCTCTCTCTCTCTCTGTCGCTCTGTCTCTCTTCGCTCTCTTCGCTCTCTGTGTGCTTCGCCTAAGCAGATTTTCATATTTTAAAGGCTAACTTTGAGATAGCCCCAAAAACTGCATTTGAATTTTAGAGCGGGCCGCGCGGCGCATTTTTGACGACGGGGCCTCCGCTCGCCCTCGGCGGAAGATTTTCCCGCTGTAATTACAAGTTTCGCCCGCTGCGCTTTCCAATTCGACTAATACGCCTCGGCGTATATCCTGAATTTTGAGCATCGAAAATTTGAATTTAACAACAAAGTTTAATTGCGCGAGAAATTCGGGGATTCATTACGACGGCTATTCTATAGTAATTTGCATTATATTTTGTGATATCGAAACTTGTATAACAGGCACTTATACTTGCTTCCAAGTTTTTAAATGTGCTTAATTTTTGAATTCCAGCGCCCTCGGAATTCGTAATTCACTTATTTTAATATACTTATGACATATTTCGCCCGGGAAACCAAAGTTAGTATTTATGTAACAACTTGCGGGCAAAGTTAATAATGTATTTAGAAATAAGTTTACTTTGCCGCCAAGATTCTTGCCATTAATAATGCTTTCACCTCGAAATCTTTCTACGATTAATTGCAAAATTTTAATTAATCAATGAATCAAAAGAAATAGTTTTAAAACTTGGCAAGAGCGAAAAAAGATCTCTAATGGGGCGCGGCAAAATTTACAATTCCCAGCTCTTTAGAAGTAAGCCCCGATAATTCTCCCCCCTGCAGTCGAGATAAAACTCGGCATCAAAGAGGCGTAACGAATCGAGGCGACGTAAAATCGAATAACTATTGACATTTCCAGCTTGCGCGCTTCGCCGGCACTCGGAATAATAAGACGGGCTCTCGAGCGGAGAGCAGTTCTCCTCGGTAAACAGGACATAGCAGCTCGTATCGGAAGAAGCATCCTCCCTCTCTCTCTCTTGAATTAAACAAAGCTCGCTGTTCGTTAGGGCTCTCGCGATCCGAAATTCAGATCGCGCGGAGCCGCGCGCTAATATATACGCAAGTGTGTAGGCGAGCTTTTGCAATGCAAATACCTCCGGCGACGCGCAACAACGCCCGGGCCAGTTAAATATAATGGACTTTGCGGCCGCGCGCCGCGCCGCGGCGACTCGCGCGGCATTTAAAACGCTGTTGCGGCCACTTTTGGAGAGCCGGGCAAAACGGCCCCGGCGATTCCGCCGCGGTAATTGCCCTCGCCGAGATTGACACTTCCGCTCTCTGTGCCCTGCGGGCGAACGCGAAAAGAGAGCTTTCTGCTTTTGTTAATTGGACGGTTATTGCGGCGCGGGGACTGCTTTCGGGGAAGGCCGATGCGCTGCTTTGGAAATTATTCGGAAAGAATGGCCGTTGGGTACTATCGTGATAATTACATTTCTGTGGAGAAAATTTTGTCTTGGCCGTTAGACGGCGCAAAAATAAAAATTGAATTATTTGGGAGAAAAAGTTAAGATTGATTCGTGAAAAATGTGTAGGTTTCCTTTTTTTCGTTGATACAGCACATTGCAACAGTTACTTCAATTAAAATTTACTCTTTTAAAAGCTGGCTCCGTTTTTAATTGGATCGAAACAAGAAAGAGAAGTTGCTCTTGCGTATATTTTTCATCAACTGCGAGTTTTATTTTGTAACTTTGCTATATATTTTACTTTAATTGCATTTTTAATGACTTTTTAAACTGAATTCCCAACTAATTTTCCTTGAACGAGAAAAATTAAATGAATAATCCGGAGATTTCATAAACAGAATATATATTTTCGACAAACAGAAGAAAGAAAAGCTCCTCTTCCATATTTTTCGACTTTTACTTTGTGCATCCCATCCGTACGTTTTCACTTTAATTGCATTCGTATTGACTTTTTAAACTAAATTCGCAAACAGTCACCCTTGAAACAAGGAGCGGCAGCTTTAATAAGTCCACATTTAAAATCGGAATATATTTGCGACGAATAAAAGGAAAAAACGGATAAAAATTCAAATCCCGGCAAGGGGCGACATTAAAAAAATATGAAACGTCGATTGCGTCCGCGCACTGCGCGAGCCATGGAATTGCGACCCGATCGTAATCGAGTGTCGGTCTCTGCGTGCGCGGCGCACGCGGAGAGCTTTTCAATAACACCCCGGCCCCCCGATTGATTGGTTAATTCATCTGACGAGAATTTTAATGCGCCCCGGCGAAATTAATGAATAACAAGTGCATAGCCTCCGTTTATTTTTCGTATATTCGCCGAATTCCCCGAAGTAACCCGCCGCGTAGGACTCGCCCGAGTCGCTTTTAATGGAAATGGTCCCCCGGCTGGAATAAATAGCCGAAACATAAATATATAGCAAATTTATATTTTCAGCTTTATTTATACGGCAACATTTCTGTAAGCCGTCATTCAAATTCGACGGCTGCTTCATTATTATTGTAGGTTTCGGCGGGAAATCACAATTTCAGATTCTGCGATAATATTGATGGTGTATCTGTTCTTCGAAGCGTTTTAGGCTGAAAATTAATCTTCTGGTTATCGATTAAAAACTCTTTGCAGCCAAGTTTCAAAGTCCCTAAATAACAGAAGAATTTCGCGCAACGGCAATTTTTCCCTCTCTCAGCGGAAGCCGCAATCCGGCCTCAAAGTAGTTTTCCAATTACTTAAATTGAAAAAAATAGTAAACACCATGGAAGGTGATTCATCGAGGAGGGGCTCCTCGGTGACACGGCGCGCGGCCGAGTAAAGTGCTCGCCGCGCTCCTCGGCGCAAAGTTGGTCATTATTTTTTGTCGGATGATCATTAATAAAGTCTCGCCGGCGGCGGCGGGGGGGAGAGAATCCGACGTGATCCCGCGGCGAAAAGAATGGCGCGGCGAGATTCGCGACTTGACGAAAAAGCCGCGCGACTCATATTTCAGCTGCTTATACGAGGAGAGTTGGCCGCCGCCGCCGCCGCCGCCGCCGTGCGGAAAATGGAGAAATACGACTGGGACGTACAGTGCGGCGCGGCGCTGCTCCCCGAAGCGTCAGTCGAGCTGTACGCTCGATGAGGAGACACGCGAGAGGCTGAGTGGAAGCAGCGATTGCGCTTCGGGGAACACTCGATCTTGCACATGTAAATGCACCTGGATTAGGTCGCTTGTAGATCTGGCTCTTTGCTGCTTTTCTTTCTTGTGCTTTGTTTGTAGCGCTTATTTGGACCATTTTTAGGGGATTTTTAGATTTTATTTTATTGAACTTGATATTAAGAGTTTATAAGTAGGTGTATGTAGTACTTTTGCAAAGAATAACATGGCTTGGTTATAAATTTATATTCACAGAAGTTGCATGATTTCCCGCCTTGCATTTCCCCGAAATTGCAGTCTATTATTAAAACTAACAAACGAAGACTTTTGTGTTTTGCTAGAAAGCGGATCTGGCGGTCGGCTCCATGACCATCAACTACGCCCGGGAGAGCGTCATCGATTTCACAAAGCCCTTCATGAACCTGGGCATCTCCATCCTGTTCAAGGTAAAAAGCGAAATAAAAGCCTCGGCGAGGCAGATTTTTCTCGCCGCCAAAGTTTCACTCGTTATTCACGCGCAATTAGCCGTTGTTCCCAGGCAGCGCGTCTCCCCGTTCTAAAGGAGCTGCTGGAATAAACTTCTTCCTCTCTCTCTTTCTCTACCCCTCGCCGTCTGCGTCTGGGGTGTATTGTGTGTCGGTCTGGGGACTGACAGATTTTACGATTTTGAAGCGCGCAATGTTTTCGCTTCGGGAGATGAAAAGTTTTGTCGCTTCTCTCTGTTTGTTGTAAAATTGATAAAATGTAATAAAACGTGTAGCGCAACGAGTTCAATTAAATTGACGACGGATTTGCTTTTACGGCGAGAAACTTTTCTGCATTGCGAAATTGACGAGGAGAATAAAATGTAACGCGAAATCTCGATTAAATAGACAAGAGTCGTGTTCCGATATCGTCAACGTTATTTTTAACGAAATCGTAAAATCTAGATAAACGCTAAAAATTATTAATGCCCCAATGCCGAAATTAACTGTCCGAATTGAGCGATAAAATGTTTAGCGCGAAAACTCAATTCAGTAGATAAAAAGTTTTATTTCCCCGTAGAAAAGCTCATGTTTATTACCCTCTTTTTCGAAAAGGCGCTTCCGCTGAAAAGAAAGTCTCTCTCTCTCGCTCTCAAGTACCGTAATAACATCAGGTACGGCTATTTAGAAAATTGTCCCCCTCCATCGGGGAGCAATAGAGTCCTCCTCCCCCCTCGCGAAGGGAGGAGAAAAGCTTGTATTCCTTCGAAGACAGACAAGTCTAATCAGCTTAGTAGCGCTGCAAATTGACCACTCACGCGCAATTAAGGCAACCGCTCGACGGTCACCTTACTCAAAGGATAGCCCAAACTAACTACCGAGGAACGGGCCGCCCTGCAGCACGTCTGCGTTGCCCTGGTTACCGAAACATCGATGCCCTGCACCCTGCGCCCGCGAGATTAGACTGCCAACTTCGCTGATTACAAGTCTCTCCTCTCCACTTTCTCGCTCTATCTCTCTCTTTGATAACAAATGGACGCCGTATAATTTCGATGGGAAAAAAAATGTTTTTCTAACGAGAATTTTTTTCGAGGGAGGCGCAGGCTGCCGTGTAAAGGGGATTATATTTATTCATGAGTTTCGGAGCCCCGAGGAGAGCTTGATGGAAAGTTCCTAGTCGAAATTAAAAACTTCCTTTGACAGCCCCCGCGCAGCGGCCACAATTTAAAAATATTTTTCCGCGAATCCAGTCGGACAGTAGCACCTGCCCGGTTATTCGCCACCTGTGCAAACGATCCTTAATTTCAAACAACCCGCGCTAATACCGCGAAAATAGTATCGTTAACGGGAGATACATTCGTAAGCACTTGGATCGCAATCAGCGTAAGAGCAGCTGATAAAGAGGAAATAAGGCGCGCGGGGGCTAATTGCCAAGTAAAAATAAGCCTCGAATAACGAAAGCACAAATTTCGCTGCAGGTACCGACGAGCCATCCGGCCCGGCTGTTCTCCTTCATGAACCCGCTGGCAATCGAGATCTGGCTGTACGTACTGGCCGCCTACATCCTCGTCTCGGTAACGATGTTCGTGGTCGCGCGCTTCAGCCCCTACGAATGGAACAACCCGCATCCCTGCCACTCGGGACCGGAGATCGTCGAGAATCAGTTCTCCCTGGCAAATAGCTTCTGGTTCACGATCGGCACCCTGATGCAGCAGGGCAGCGACCTCAATCCGAAGGTAAGTAGCCCGCTCTCTCTCTCTCTCTCTCTCTCTCTATCTCGGAAAAGGAGACCGCGCAACAATCGCCGATACATCTCCCCCCCGGGGAAATTTATGAGATTTCGCAGTCGGACCGAAGAGCCGATTTACGTCCGATTATCTGGCCGGGTTCGCCGCGCGCCGCGCCGACTGTAATAACGCCCGCCGCAAAATCGACGGGCTAATTGTGTTTACAAGCGACGCCCCCCCGCTACCGGGGGTAATCATTGCGCCGACGCGGGCAAACAAGCGGCCTTTCGAATAATTAAATTTATGTTAATTGGACACCGAGTTTGGCCTGTCGCGCCTGTCAATCTATCGCCGATGGACTTGTTTTTCTCGCGCCTCGGAGCTGATTTACCGCGCTGTCGCGGTGTACTCTCTGTCTATTTTACTTCGTTTTGAAACGCGCGCAGTTGTTTTTTTGAATCGCGAAAATTGATAGTTGGGAAATGGCGCACTAATCGAGTCTATTCGAAACCAGGCTACGAGCACACGCATCGTTAGCGGCATCTGGTGGTTTTTCACCCTCATTATCATCTCATCGTATACCGCTAATTTGGCCGCCTTTCTTACGGTGGAGCGCATGATAACGCCCATAGAGAACGCCGAGGACCTCGCCAGCCAGACCGACATTTCTTACGGCACTTTGGAAAGCGGCAGCACCATGACTTTCTTCAGGGTAAGCGACACTTAATTACCGCGCGCCTTAACGAATCCTCGGGCTCTCCTCCTAATTAAGGCTCTCTCTCGCAAAGGATTCAATGATCGAGACGTACAAGAAGATGTGGAGATTCATGGAAAATAGGAAGCCCTCGGTTTTCGTCCCGACGTACGAGGAGGGTATACAAAAGGTGCTCCAGGGCAATTACGCTTTCCTCATGGAGTCGACCATGCTGGATTATATTGTTCAGAGAGATTGCAATCTCACCCAAATTGGCGGACTCCTGGACACCAAGGGATACGGAATCGCCACTCCAATGGGTACGTCCTGCTCTCGATTACTTTTAACGATACAAAAAGCTTGTCGAACGACCAAGATATAAAATATACTGCTGTACTCGCAGGTTCGCCGTGGAGGGACAAAATCTCGCTGGCCATTCTGGAGCTCCAGGAGAAGGGCGAGATCCAGATCCTGTACGACAAGTGGTGGAAGAGCCCGAGCGACACGTGCATGCGCAACGAGAAGGGAAAAGAAAGCAAGGCTAATGCACTGGGAGTAGACAATATAGGTGCGTTCAGCGCCTGGCCAGGGCAGCCAAATGGCTCAATTAAAACTTGTTTTCCCCGCGCGTAATTGCAAGCAAGCCGCCTCGAATTCAGCGGGGAGATGAGCCCGAATTAGCGCGCCACTCTCCCCCCCGAAACTTGGCCGCTCGCTTCGAGAGACGACGACGACGACGACTACGACGACTATTAGCTTAATAAGTTATCTTGCTTGCTCTCTTCCAGGGGGCATATTCGTCGTTCTGCTCTGCGGACTGGCGTTCGCGGTGCTCATCGCAATTTTCGAATTCTGCTACAATTCCAAGAGAAGCGCGCCGGCCGAACGCGTGAGTTTTTACATGCACTCGTTGAATTGAGCGCTCCTCCTCTTTTATTGAATTCTTCCAAAAGCGCATGTCTATCTCTCTCGCGAAGAACTGGCAATGAAACAGGAATGTGCATGTTCGATTGTTGTTTAGTATGAGCTCATCGATTGTTGAGAAACTGTAGCGGCTCACTAAGCTGTTAATGTGAGAGACGGAACGCAGGTAAGAACCCTCTTTCGGATTCTCTTTTCACGTCATCATTCCTCTTGTACACTTTCGACGATATTGGAATAATGCACGGTTTGTCGTTGCGAATGACTACTGTTTTCAAAACTCACAAATTTACAATGTTTTTTTAATTTATTAACGAACTGTGCATGAAGATATAGTAATTAACGTGACTGTTAATTAATTAATATTTGACAAGTATTATTTTCGTTGCTTGATGAATGTGATATTGTATGATTTTCGTTTCCTTTTTTAAGTAGCTATTGGAAGTTCGTGATGCATAGTTCACTTAAAATAATTAATAATAATAACCTTTATTAAAATAAAACAAACAAGTAATTACTGTATTAGTGCATTGTACTGTGTATTTGACATTCATAAAGCTAAAGTAATTAATTAATCCGAGTTACTTAATCATCTGAATGAAGAAGCGCACGTGAATTCGAAAGCAACCCAAACAAGCATTCCTAAATTTAAGTAAAAAAAAAAGCATTAATCATTCAACAGTGCAGGCCACTTGGTTTAGCCGGGAACTCTCTCAGTTCCCGCAAAACCGTCGGGCTTCGAGCAATTATGTAAAGCATCTGGTCATGTTTGCCGAAGCCCGGGCGTACAATTTCCAGAGGAAATAATAATTCGGGCCGCCCGCGGGTTGTGCTTGCGCGCGCGCGGTGGATTTTCCAGCAGCAAAGAACGCCGCAGCAGCAGCAGCAGCCGCCGCCGCCGCCGACCTGCTCCGGCTCCCTGCAAGGAATTCCTCAGGCGGCGCAGCAGCAGCAGCAGCAGCAGCCAAGTCAGCATCAGGAATCGCTGTGCTCGGAAATGGCGCGCGAATTGTGCCGCGCCATACGCTGTCACGCCTCGTCGCGCAGGAGGAAAGCCTGCGAAAAGTGCTCGACTCACGTCGTCGGCTATCCCATAGATAATTCCACGCCCACGCCGATCAACGGAGTCAGATCACAAGTAATTCCCGCCGAGCGAGAGAGCCTGACTTTTTCATACACCGCGTCTTAATGGACCATTATTTTAACCCGGCCTTTTTTTTTCAGAGCGAGACCTTTATTGCGGCGCCGGGAGAGAGGGAAGAATGGATTTAGAGGCTGCGCTCTTGCTTTGCATACGTGCCGATTGAAGGTTTCGCTCTGGAAAAAGGAATAGCTTGATAAATCGCGCTTAAATCGCTTTGAGGATAAGATTAAATTGAAAGGATTTTATTTACAAAGCCGAGCTTTGCATTATATACCGTTATGAATTAATTTTACAACTAGACGCAAATGTACATTTAATAATCGATTCAAATAATATTGCGAAAGACGAGTGTCTGATTGAAAAATCTGTATAAAATTATTTTAAAATGTTCATTAATTCTGTTACTCTTTAATTGTTTATTTTACAATTATTTGAAAAGTTGAATTTCCGTCTCTCTGAGTGCATGTTTTCCAACCAAATCATTTTTCG
This sequence comes from Ormyrus pomaceus, assembly GCA_900474385.1. NCBI lineage: Eukaryota > Metazoa > Arthropoda > Insecta > Hymenoptera > Ormyridae > Ormyrus > Ormyrus pomaceus. The sequence goes on from UCOM01001130.1 coordinate 17,737, forward strand.
ATGTCACGGTTTTTCTAATAAATCATCTTGTTAAACATTCTACTTTAGTAAGGCGAGCAATTAAGAAAATATCGATAATCCAAAGAGCAAATAATTGAACCCGTTTATCTTATCTCATTGTCAGTCTCGTGATTTACTTAAAGAATTTTCATCTAGTCGCAGCCTTGAAATTTACCAATAACATGTTTGTTTCAGAGAAGTAGTTTGGGACTGGAAATGTCGCCTCACATTCACATGCACCATCACTCGCCATCACAAGACTACGACGGCAACTTATAAACTTTGAGACCAAGCAAAAGCTCACGAGGATACGCTTTAAATTATTTTTACCGATACCGACATGTTTATAGAGACGCGGCGAAACATCATTTGTACAACGTGCACATTTCTTAGCGTTAGGTAAATAAATAAAGTAAAATTGTTACTCTGCCCTTCTTCGTGGATAAATAATCTTCTATCAAATTGTCGTGTCCGCGTATTTCTGCGCGTCGAGTGCAGACGATACTCGTAACGGAGGGCAAAAAGTATTTAGAACCATAAGACTATTCGCTGGATTCTTTTATCCTTGAAAGTACACAATTATAAAGATTGTTATGTTACGGAAATTTTCCGAAAATTCCGAGTAGTAAGACGTTTGGTTTGAATGCTTTTGTAAATACAGTTTCATACGCGTAAAGAAACCAAAAAGATAGGTATGTAATTAAGTTGATAAAACCGGAAAGTCGGTGAATCATAATGATTCAATAACATGAATGAATGATAACGTTTCTCTTTTATCAACTAAGTGGAAAATTGTAATTAATATAAAAATTCAGTAGAAATACTGACAGCAATTTCGATGTTTGATGTCTTGCAACATGTAAAATGCCAATAGATATTAAATAAATGTGAAATGCGTATTATTAATTTTAACAGGTTAAGGGTTCATTAATATTTTTTTAATTTAATATTTATATGCCAATAAACCTATGTCACTTATAATTATAGTTTTTTCCGATTATTTTTAATAAAGAATTATTTATTATAACAATAAATCCTTGTTTTTTACTCTAAATCGGTTGATATTTTCTAGCCGCTTTTTACAAAAATACTATAAAGTAAATGTAAAATTAATTTGGAATCAATAATTTGGAAACAAATAGAAGAGGTATACATTTAAACTAAAAATTAAAGAATAAACCGTCTAAAATCCTACATTTTTAACAATTAATTATTTTAATATAATGTATCATGGTTAAATTCAATTTACCAGTTGAATATTATTATTTGAATTTTCATTTGATAACAGTTGTCGGTAAAGCAGAATTTCTGACAAATCAGTTATCTTTTGAGGTACGTATACAGATAAAAATTAAAATATTTTTTTAATATGACCCTTGTATTGAATAAAAATAACTTATATTATCTACATAATGTATTTATGAAACGAGATTGTTATTTAGAAGCAATATTACAAGACTGTATATACATATTACATATTACAAGACTACCTCATAAACAATTAATGAAGTCAACATTATAGTTTTTAGGAAAGAAAAACATAAATATTAATTTTGAGCTATTTAATTTAATTTCATACGAAAAATAAATTCTATTATTATTTTAATAAAGGATTTTAGGATAACGTAAAAATCAACAAGAATATTTTTATATAACATCATTTATTAAGGGATAAAATAAATGACAAATAACATATCACTTATATATGAAACTATAACATTTCTTAGAGTGTTCATTATTCATTATGATATAAAAGAAATCACATCACATACAACCCTCCCCACATGATGACGGACACACTTCGCTCAAAGCGTCAGTGAAGAAAACTTAAAAAATAATATTAAAAAATATAAAAAATTAATACAAAGTCACACATTTGTCACCAATTGCTGCATTCCATTGCATTGTTACAATCCTTACTAAACTTTCGGCTCATTATAATAATAAGTTCCGACCGCGTCCCTTAAAATTATTAAGAAGTCGAATCCATCAATGATCTTGCTTGCCTTCAACGCAGATAAATAGGTGACAATTAAGAATACAATATATACTTTACATAGATATTGTTACAAAAAGAGAGAGGAAAAGTCTTCAATCTCCAACGCTTCGAACCAGTACGCTCTCCAATCACATTTTTGCTCACTCCATATCTATTTCATCCATGATCCTCGGAAGGGTCAAGTCAAATCACTTGAATTATCACTCTTGATGCGGTGGCTTGTACAATTAATATGCTTTGTGACTTTCGAAAGTGTAAATGACGCATTCGAATAATCAGCAGCACTACAGTCGATTTTACACTCTTTAGATCTAGTTAAAAAGCCACAAGATCCAAAACATTCTTTACACTTTCAGAGCTTTGACTATTTCTCGAGATACTTTCTCGATTAGATTTGCTTTATCATTCGTAATTTTAATTTCTTTCGGTACCAAGTGCTATGAAACACAGCTGTTTCATACATTATATGTTAGCATTTTATTTCTCCTCGTAATATATTGTATATATTTCCTATTAAAAAACGCGAGAGTGAAACGATAAAGCTATGCTGTTCGTGAGTCAGCGAACTAAAATCAACAGTTATTAACGTCAAACTATTTCAATGTTTCCACGGGATTCTTTGAATGTCCTCCTGTCTCTCATTTCATTTTTTTTTATCGCTTATTACAATAAATTATAAGAATAAGACAATAATAAAAAAAAGTTTACGCTAAGCGTACGAATTAAAGTTCACAAACGCATTTGAAAATTCTTCATGACAATCTTAAGAAACATACAATTCGCGAATTCGATATCTTGCCGCTTTTTCTACCGTAATATAACGAATAAATTTAAACGAGATGATAAAAGTATAAAATTGCGATTTTACTAGTAACTAAATGGCTTTGAAAATTTCTCAAAGTAATCCCGAGGATGGCAATCTTTTGTAAAAAAAAAAACAGAATTTTTCTGATTTGTAAGTTAGAATTTATAATTCTTGAGATCGTCGAGATTGCTGCGAAAAATCTTTACAAAATCTCTTAATTCTTTCCCTTCCTCGTTCTCCCAATCACACAAATATTACGCATTCACACGAACAGACGCCTCATTATCATTGAAATTACAGATATATAAAGGTTTGTTTTAACGCAAAATCGCCCGGCATCCCCCGATTTACACACTCTTTATGAGATCGCTTTGTGGAGACTCGCAAACACTTCACGTCGTTTCGAATTTCCGAAGATCAAGAGAGGCGCTTCCGAATCTCCAACCACTTTTAAACTTAAATAATAGATTTAGCCGACGAACTCTCCGTTGGCTGCGTGAAAATAAGAGTTGCAACGAGGAACAACCGTGCGAGACAAATTCTTAAATAAAATGACGATAACGCTCAGAGGAAGAGAAAGATCAAGGCGATGATAAATTATAAACGCTTAGAGAGACACGAGGAGTTAAAGCCAGTTGAATAAAACATATTTCTTTGATCTCTCCAACTTTATCCAGAATTTAGAATCTTTCAAATTCTCTCTCTTTTATGAATGATAATTACGATATTGATGGGTTATACAGAAAAATTATGTAAAAATAAAACGCGTACATTTGATAAGGCGGCGATTTAATGAAAACTGTTATGTCCAAAGTATTTAACTTATTTTGAATCCTGTACAATTTTGGTTCAACACAGCAATTCTGTTTTAACGCGGTAAACCATATCCTCTTAAATTTATAATTTTACCATCTTAGCTTGGACAACTCTTTTTTGCGTGATTTTTATATCGATTTTTATTTTCCTCAGTATCCTTTTTTATTACGAATAAAGCACAATTATATACAAGAACTTTCTTTGTGAAAGTCTTGAATTTTGAAATTGATTGCAAGTAAAGAAATTCGTTTAAAATACGAAATCTATTAATTGAAAATATATTTTAAAATTGAAAGACAAATGAGCTTAAAATATAATTTTAAAAAACATAACTTGTTAAAAAAAATATTTTTATATGTATCCTACGGACTCCGTTTGATATGTCAATGGTAGTTACAGGAGTCAAGTGTGTTGGTCAAAAATATTCTTTTAGAGTTTTTTTTATCTCTTCAAGAGAATTTCTAAACATTTGATGTTTGGTCATTTTGTTATATTTGTCTCAAAGGCTGTAGTTCTGAAATTACTATAGCAACTTCTTTATAATGAGATTATCTTACATCTGACATTAACTGCGTCGAACCTATCGATGGACGCAAGACACTGAATTACGAGAGCCTCAAATCACACATCCAATCACTAAGTTTACTTCACACATACAAGTTAATACAAAGAGACATTACAGTCATTTTTAGTATTATTTTCGTACCAAAATTATCTACATTCCTTTCATTGCTGAAAGGAATTTTTATTCCGACAGTGTTTTTAAAACATTAAAATCCTACTTATTTTAGATGAAAACTATGCAATCACAGAATAATAATATATAATTGAAATATAATTTACATAATGAAACTATGTCTCTTCGTACATCACAATACGTAATATATTTATTATTTACAAGTTATATCTAACTATATTTGTAATTATATAAATTTGATTTGATAAAACAGCCTCTTCTTCGTTACAACCACTTTTTCAAAATGTTGGTCATGTTATCTTAAATTGTCGGTATAGAATATATACCTTCAGAAAAGTGTTTAAATCATCAAATAATTTATACTTTCGCGTTACTGATTTTCGAGTTATTAAAATTCGTTGACGTATTTCTAAATTCGCGTACGTCCAAATTGTTTTTTTATACAAATAAATAAATATCATTTTAAAGTTTCACTCAGTTTAAAAATTATTGAACAGAACCTTTTAGATTTTACAAGTTTTCTGATTCTGTAACTTTTTTTTATCACTTTATAACTAGAATATGTCACAAGCTCCAAATTTTTATTGTTCAAGAGAAACATTTTCAAAATTCAAGAAATTCTCATCCGTTGAATTTTTTGATATGAGGAATTAACGATGTTATTTAATATTTTTGAATTTTAAAACTATCGTTTTCGAGAAGAAAAAAGGCTTGCAATGTATTAAAACATAAAATCAACGTCAACGTGACGAGCAATAAATTGCCATACTTTTGTTCGCTTTCTCTGTGATTTTAAAGATTCAAAGTATCACATGTTTTCCTATAAGCTATATTTACTTAAAACACTCGTTCGACTATTTGTCAAATAAAAATCAGTATAGTTAATATGAATTTGATTAAAACTTTATAGTTATATATTAAGGTAACGAAGAAGTTTTCAAATAATATTTTATACAATTTCATTTATATAATTGTTCATTGTGATCAAAAAATGATTAAAACATTTCGATGAATATTCGATTTTGCTATGGTATCAGTCGAACGATTCTTTTATCTCACAAAGAGAGACAGATCGATGCCCACCTTCTGTTTTCAAATATCTGATAAACAGAAGGCAAACAATAACCTGTCTCTTCTTGCAAGGAACAATATTAAAACCGATTATTTATCAAATCAATATTTACAAAAACGCCTTGACAGAAACTTTTGTTTCTGTCTTTCCGTTAAGCGCAATTAATTAATTAAACGATGAATGGTTAGAAAATTAAAATAAAAAAATACAATCTATAGCAACAAACTTGAAATGGACGCACAAAAATTATCTATAAAATTGAATCGAAAAAAAAATTGCCTTTCTCTCTGAATCGGTTCAATGAAGTTAAAGGCTAATAAAAATTTAACGCATTTCAACTCATCCTTTCGCTGGTTTAATTTCTTCCCGAATATCTGTTTCTTCGACGCTTCGTCAATCCTATCTCGAACAATATGATATATTTAACAATAGAGCCTCCTCCGCAAGCAAATGGAGGACTCGTGAATTTTCGCATTTTACTAGCCTCTTTGTAACTCCCATCACTGGGTGCGTAAGGCCCATGAAAATGTCGCAACAAACTGGTCCTTGGACAGTTAGCAGTTAGGTCATGTAACGCATCACAGCGCGTAAAGCATACAGCAATTCCGCTTGCATGCGAGCTTCCAAGATCATCAGATTAACGTGAACCTGAAAGCAAAGAAATCTTTTATTAGAGCCGCCGTTCGCAGCGGAGATTCAAGCAATGGTTTTCCTAAAATAACCGAAACATACTTTTTCGCTGTGTTTGAACTCCCTCATGACGCGGTCGTAATCCCTCTTGGTGACGCGCTCCGGATAGCAGACAGCACTCTTGATGAAGGTCTTGAGGCTGCGCTCGAGCAGCTGGTTGACCTCGTTATAGTCGTAGTCGTCGTGTCTGATGCCGAACATGCAGTGTATGTAGTTCCAGATGGCCCGCCTGAAGCGCGACGTGTCGACTTTGTTGTGCGTACCCATGGTGTAGTAAGTGAGATTGTAGGCCGTTTTGAACTTGTCGTCGAGCAGGTTGCCAACGTCGTTGTAGAGCCTGTTGACCAGTGAGTAGCCGTGATCGTCCCAGGAGTAGTCTTGCACGCGGAACGTTGGGATATCGCTCAACTGTCCGCGCTGTAAAAAGCCATTAAATCGTTAATACCTCACATCCTCGATTACCGAATCGAATATATTATTTTTCGCGCTGGTTAATTACCTTGGCAAAGTCCTGGTAGATGAAGGAGGGGTCCTCGATGAAGTGGCCGATATCGGAGTCTATGACGGAGCTGCTGCGTTGAGGCGCTGCTGCCAATTCCGCGGACTGACTCTCGATGGTCTCGAATCTTTTGGACAGCTCCTCTTGCGACACTTGGTAGGCCTCCGATTTCTCCGAAAGCCGCTTCATGCGTTCCATGAGGGTCTCCACGCCGACCTCCTGCTCTCCCACTATACTTGGCGACGAGGGCGGTGACGGTATTTTCTCTGCAACGAATAAAGAAATCGGTCATTCATCGCACCAATCACTAGTGGAAGCTAAAAAATGGAGAAAAGAGCTTCTATCGCGAAGCGCAACCTACCGTTTTTGGCCGTAAAGTTTTTGGATATTTGCTTGGGACTACTCGAGAGCTTGGGACTGCCGAGTGGTTTTGGCACGCTCGCGATGTTCTGTATGTTGCCCTTGTAGTGGTGTCCCATGGCGTTGTCGAGCTCCTCGTTGATGCCGCAGGAGAAGACGAACGACGAGAGCGAGTGGAAGTGCGCCAGCAGTACTATCGCGTGCACCAGCTCGGCCAACGACCAGTTATCGGCTCCTTTCGTCAGTTTCTGCAAAGTGCGAAGCACAAGAAAACCTTTAGTTTTTCCGAGCGAAACTTTCACATTCTACGTCTGCCCGCGCGCGGCGAGCGTCTGGCGAGCGCTTTATCGCCCCTGATAATTCTAATTTATACGGCCCCCGGTCGAGATAAAAGCCTTCGAGTTGAAAAACGTGTTCCAGATCGAAATGAAGTCTGCGCGGTGTAAATATATCTTTTAAATTAACGGACTGGCTTGCGCGCGCTTATTGATTGATGGAACCAGCCATTGATTCGCGACAGAGCCAGATCTGGAGTTGGCTTACCTCGATGTGTGTCTGATTCAAGAGCCAGGGCCTGTGTGCGAGAATTTTGTTGAGCTCGTAGAGGTCCTGGAGCTTGCTGGGTATCGAGCGCAGGCCTTGCAGCCAGGACTCGTCCCCGCCTTGGTGCAGGAACTCGGACTTCTGCAGGTTGATTAGGTAACTGCACTGGTGTCTGCCTGCAGCCTGAAAAACGAGAAAAAATACGCCAACATTATCGACTCGCTCTTCAAATATTTAACGAAATCCAAGCCTGAACAATAAGCTCGGGAGATTAGAATTATCTATCTCCGCGGATCGGTCGGCGCGCGGCGTCGATAACCTCCTTCGTAAATAATAAAAATCTCCCCCGAGCGTTTTTCACGCGAGCTCAAGTTACATCACGAGGAAACCGCTGCAGAGAGAGAGAGAGAGAGAAAGGCGCTCGATAAGAGCTTTGACCTATTGGCACTCGATTTTCGCCTGGATTTGCACAAGTTCAGAGCGAGAAGAATTGTTGTCGCGGAAAAGTCGAGCGTCGAGCTTTTCGGACGGGGGGGCAGGCGGGTGGGGAAAACGCTCGACTTACGTAAGCCGAGAGGCGGGCTTTCTTTCGCACGCGGCGCGCTGCACACATTTCTTATTCCGCCGCGCGTCGCCGTCTGGCAGGAACAATGGAGCGCGTTACAAAATTTATCTGCAATAAATTCGTCAGCCGAGAGGCTTCGCGGAGGCTTTTTCCTCGGCGAGAGATGTTTACCGGCCTCTCCGCGCGAGAACCTGTTTTTCAGGTACATTATCTTATCGTCTATCACGCGGCTCTCTCGCTTACCGGAGCGCTTACGAATTTTTCGACCGATTAAATGTATTTTCGATCGATATACACCACGTGCCTTTTACGCTTCAATTTTTTTTATTTCTTTTTTTCGTGTATTAATACTCGCTTTTCCACCTAGATCCGTATCGGCGTAATTCACGTACCCGTTGACAGACCAAACCCGTCGCTTGCCGATCGATTGCCGCCGAACAATCGATACAATTGCTCCGAGACGAGATAACGCGCCGAGTACGTGCTGTTTTTTCGCGGCCTTTCGCGCAAGAAATTTAAATCTTTTTGGGCCATCGGGCGAACTAGCCGCTAAAGCAGAGCCTGGCGCTGATAATCGAGAGAGCTTTGCGCTTCTCTCGGCGCGCAACGCAATCGCCCTCGTGCATTATCGCAGCCGTTGACTTTTGACACATCGCCGCAACGTGCAAGACAATGGAGAGGAGAGTCGAGAAGCTTCTTCTCTCCGGCTCGAATTGAGAGGCGCGAAGGCAAAAATTTCTGATTTTTGCACGAAGCGAGTCTCGAATTTATCGCCGCCGCCGCGTGCAAAGCGAAAGTATTTTTGTTTATCGGACCGCGGGGAAATATTTCTAGCGTATATAAGTATTTAAGTCCCGTGCCGATAATGTCAAGAGTCTTGTTAATGAGTATCGGGAAAGACGATAAGTCACGCGAAGAAAAATGTATCCGGAGACACACAGGGCAATTGCACGTAATTGTCCGTCAATTTAATGCCGAGCAAACGAGAGAGAGAGAGAGAGAGAATACGTTCGCGGGGTTTAATGAGATGTTACGTATGAATTAATCAGCGCCGCGGCCGATAAAATAATCGCAGGTACACATACGAAAATACAATTTTAATTCGATAATGGCATTCAATTATGCCCTGCCGGCAATCTTATCTCGCCGAACCTGAATAACAATTTTTTGGCGTAAACAGAAAAAATTTCATTGTGCATTTCACAACTGTTCTCGAAGTGACGGGAAGATAAACGGTCGAGTGTTGCCTCGAAAATTCGCGAAGGAAAGTCCGAGATAAACTCTGACCCGAAAAAGGAAGAAAAGCCCTCTCTGCGAAAGAGTGCTTTGTCGGTTCATTTGCACATAATAAAGTATTGTTTTAATACGCAGAGCTAAAAGATCCAGTAAGACAATATCGCACACTGCCGTGACCAAAGAAAACTCGTAATTTTTCTCATAAACCTCCTAAAAAATCATTGACCAAGATTGACTTACCATGATGGCGATGAGATGTCGGTAATCGTAGGGAAGTGGTCCGTCGCCCCTCAGGATGAAATTCTGCGTGCGCAAGAAGTGGTCCAGGTAAGTCGGGTGGGACGACATCACCCTGGACACGTGGTCCAGCCGATTGTTCTGGAGAAATGCGTCCATGAGGAGCATGTGCGTCTGCAACAGGAAAGAAAACGTATGCGCTTTAGTATTCCGCGGTGTGTGCTTCTGAGGGGCAGTTTCAAGGCCGGCGGAAACGCCTAGTTTAGGCGGCCGCGCCGCGCCGATACGAGAAAGGGAGATCTGGAAATCTGCGGCTCAAAGTCGAATCACTTTCCGCGAGCCGGAACAAAGACGCCGGTTGATATACTCCAGATCTCTCGTGAATCAGCGCCGAGCGGCAGCTTCGTTAAAGCTCGCGCGGCGCGGCCGCTCGGATTTATCGCGGACGCGCAAGAGTTGCTCAAGCTCTGCAGAGCCCCGAACTTTTTCTCTCCCGCGGGCTGCTGCTGCTGCCTCGTTCCTATTTACATTCGTCCTCCAGAAGGGACGTCGCGCAATCAGGTATTTGCGTTACGTCACTTCGTACGGCTTTCGGCGTTTGTTATTCTCGAATGAAAAGCGGCGTTTGGCAACGCCGCGACTGCACGTGTTTGCTCCACTCGGTGTCGAGTTGGAGAGGAAACGGGAGGAGGGAGAGGAGCGTCTGGAAACTAGACGCCGCCGCCGCCGCCGCCGCCGCAGCTTCTTCAAACCCTCTTTCGCTCTCGTCTGCCGAAGAGAGAGCAATTATTATATCGCGCTCGGAGATTTTTCAGCCGAAAAAAAAAATGGCTTTTCAATCGCGACATATTTACGAGCAACTTGCGCAACCAGAATTATTAGCCGAGAGAGAGAGAGGACGAGGCGTCGTCTCTTTACAATCAGTGTTTTCTGCGCCGTGACACAATGAGCGATAATTTACATATATCGAGGAGCGTGAAATATCGTATGTGGCCTGGCGCTCTTTGACTTGTTATTATAGAAAATAGAGAAAAATCGCGCGAGAGACAAATGACGGATGAATATTTGAATGCTAAAGCGGCAATTAAATTATTAATCGATTCTTATATACGCACACACGTGCATATCGCTACCGTCATAAATAATTAATGAGAGGGGGGGGGCGGGGAGCAGCAGCTACTCATCATTGAGAAAACATTGACTCTTCCATTAAGAAAAGCGAAAAAAACAAACCTCGGACGACGAGCACACATTTGTCGTTTCAATAAGCAGCGTTAGAGCGGAGCTGCCGCTCGCATACCAAATGAGTCTTTCGCCGCGCTGCCTGTCCCGTCGGGTGTAAGACGGTAGCCGGGCGCGATCCGGCGATACGACCGGACACTTTAATATTCCATCGACGAGGCGGAGAGAGAGAGCCGCCTTTCGAAATATAAGCAGCGCGGCGCTGCGATGGATCCGAACTATTGTGAAAAATCGGAGCGGAGCCGAGATGACTTGCGTTTACACACACACACATATATATATTCGGGAGCGCGAGGTGAACGGCGAGCAGCGCAGCACCTGTCCTTCGGCCTGTGCAACGAACTCGCATGCAAACTAGCTCTCCGCGAGCGCGCGTATATATTTATCCTTATCGATCCGCCGTGCGATTAGAACGCGCCGCTGCACGTATACGATATACACACGGTGCACGTTTTTTGGCTTCCCGCGGGGCGGCGGGGAGAGAGAGAGAGCGCGGAGATAAATCTCGGCGAGCGGGCAGGAGCGTGAAATTCATGCGTTTTGGAGGAAGCGCCGCGACGCGACGTACCCGGGGGCTTTTATGCAGACCCGCGGTGCACAAAGGCGCTGCTCCCGATTATGCGGGACCGTCGGAGCGGAATAACGAGCGCGCATGGCAACGCGAATCTGCGGCGCCGATCGGAAAAGCCGCGATTGGCTTTTATTAAATGTACGCCCCAGCTGGTCTCTCTCTCTCAGCGCCGAGGGGAAAGTGTATATATCTCTTTGGGCCAGATTAATCGACGTCAGTTTTTTTTTTTTTTTTGTGCGCGAGGAGCGCGCAGCGAAAACAAGCTCTTTCTTCCCGGAGCGTGCGAACGGGTCGGTCGCTTAAACTCGGAGCGACGGCTCAATTTAATCTTTCTCTATTCGCGAGGCGTGCACCTGAGCTCGAAGCGCGGAGCGGCCGAGAGAGAGAGAGGGAGAGACTGTCCCCCGTCCCTTTTTTTCGTTAAAAGAAACAGGTAGCTCCTCAAAAGACGCAGCGATTTTCCCAAGACGGGGCCGAGTGCTCACAAAAGCGGAGAGGGGAGCGGAGAAGAAAATCGGTCCCTCGAAAGGCAGCGAAGCCAGGTATATGCGCTTAGAAAAGCAGGCCTCTCCCTCCTTTCTTTCGCTCCTACAATTAGGTATGCTCGAGGCGCGTCGTCTCCTTTATATCTCGTGGGCCAAATTGCGGCGGGGAAGGAGTATACCACAGCGAGTCTAAGCCTCTCTCTCCGCGTCGGGGAAGATGTATCACGATGTCATTGTATCGTTGAGGAAATGTTGTTAGAGAGGGTCCCTCGAGGCCTCTCGCCTGCCAAATTGGAAGCTCTTTCGATTGACGTCATATCCCCGAGCGCGCGCGCGGGCGGAGACTCGCGTTCGATCTGCTTAATTTTCGGTACGAATTTTGGAAAATGACGAGGGCAGGACTTTTTTTTGGCAATGACGTCTGGCCGCGGGCCCGAAATCGCTGGAGATTTATTCGAAAAACTCGCTAAAGCCCAATCTTTTGCGCGGCCGACAATGGCCAGCTGTGCGTCGTCTTTGCCAAGGAGCGGCAGGCGGGCAGCGCGATAAACAGCCGCGTAAATTCTAATGCAGACCTGGACTCTCTTCGATCCCGCGAGCACCTATTCCAATCTTATCTCCGCCCGTAACTTTGAAGCGGAGCTACAGCGCGATTTATCAGGCCTGGGATAATAAAATTAGCAATTCCAGAAACGAGCGACTGCCGCGCGGAGCAAGCAGCGGCTCTCAGCATCTCTCGTGAGCGGACGAAAGGAGTGGAGGGGGACCGTCGAGCGGCACGTACAGCGGCGCTGTATCTTTACGAGGCTGGGCAGCAAAGCATGTCAGAGGCGCGTGTCCACTGTCCGTCTACGTCTTGCAACTCAACGGGGCAAACCGCAAAAAAGGAAAAAGGCTGGAGAACCAGCTCGCATATATATATACAATCGCTCGCTCGGACTCGTAAAGCGCTCCATTAAAATTAATAAGCTCCCCGGATGGGAGCGTAAGCGCCTGTTTTGGCAGCTCTCGGTTGAAGTTCGCTCGACCGTCGTTCGCACCTGCGGTTTTCAAAGTAGCTAAGCCCTTTTGGTCGACGGCAGAGAGCCGAGGAGCCGAAGGTCTGAAAATAATAAAAGTTGCGTCACGCTCGAGCTCGCGCGGCGAGCGAAGCGCACACCGATCGACCTCCATTCGCAGATATACTTATTGGCTTTAACAATGCCATTGTACGCGCCTCTTTTTTTTTTTTTTTTTTTATCTCCGAGCATTAATCGCGCCGAAAAAGGAGACGGTCTGGGCTGTGTAAATCGATGCGGATTCGTATGTAAATGCCCGTGAAAAACTGACGGCTCTACTAATTATTACCCGATCGAGGCGAAAAGCCGATTTTACACTCGTCAGCTGTCCCGAGAGATGCTCCGCGGTAAACAGTTCACACGGCGCTTCGGTAAATACAGTCGTCTCCGGAGAGACGCGATCGGTCGTAAAACGGGTGTAATACCCGTAATTTCTGGCCCGAAATTCCTCAAGGTCTCCCTCCGACGCAACGGGATTAGCAATTAAAATTAGGCTGCCAAGACACAAAGGAGGCGGAACCGGGTGGGGGGAGATCGGCACGAGTTTTTTTTTTAAAGGGCGCCCCCCGATCGCTTCCGGCGGACGAAAATTTAAAAGTCCCCGGGAGCGACAGATGTTCCGAGGCGTGAAAACTTTCCGCCGACGGGGAAAAAACTGTTTCTCGTCAGCTCCGAGAAAAGAAACGAGAGCTTATTTGCGCGCTCGGATTTGGCATATCGCGCGACCGGCGGCCAGAAAACACGCGACCGCTATAAAAGCTCCCCCGGGGCAAAAACGCGCGCGTGTCCGACGTTTGTTGTTGGTAGTAGCCTCAGCCGATGAATGCCGGCCGAAATAAACGCGAGAGCTATGAGGAAGAGACCGACGGGAGAGGTAAATATTTATACGCGAATATATAGCAGCAGCCACCCTCGCGCGAGCGGGGGAAGGAATGTTAATTCGACTTCGTTAGGACTTTAATTGCGGCGCACTTAGCCGAGAGGCGATAAATTTTGCGCGCGCCGCCGCAATGAAGCTGTTTGCGCGCAAAAAATGATGATGGCGAATTATTATTATTTTTAATTAATTATGACTAACGCGCGGGACGAGGGCAATAAAATTTGTTTACCTCCGCCGAGAGAGCGAGAAAGAAAATTGAGCCGTTTGAATGAAATCAGCGGCGTCTATATATAGCAGCGCAAATATTGCATTAGATTACTCACTTGCATTAATTAAAGCGCTAACAAGGCTCGAGGAAAGCCGGCCCTCTCTTTATCTCGACTACTCCCGACTTCGTTCCTCTCTTCGAAATGGAAAGAGATCGGTTTCGCGTTAACGATAAGAGGGCCGCCCTTAAAGCCGAGCCCACGCATAACTCCGCCGGCCGAGCGGCGGTGTGTATGTATGAGCGACGGGGGCCGGAATTTACGGCGTTTCCGCGTTTGCTCGTCCGTGAAGACAATGGCATCAGATTTCTACCCCGTTTCCGGGGGCTGTGTTTACTCGGTCTTAATAAAAACAAGTATGTGTGTGTGCAGCTCCCCGATTTCGGGCAAAGGACGGTTAATGAGCCGCGAAGGCGCTGATAAGGCGCTTTATTGTTTCGAGATTCTTAACTAAATAAATATAACGAGACTTATTGTCTTAAGCCGAGAGGGATCGCGACCTTTTTGTGTTATTAATCGCTATTTTTTTGTCGTCGGCCTTCGCATACCTGATAAACAACGAGAGATACGTATGCAAAGCGCCACGATACGTTTCGATTATTTATCTCCGTAACAGCCGAGAGCCGAGCTCGCGCTCTCGAGGATTTCTCCAAAAGCTCGCGCGATTTCAGAAATAGATAGAATATCAAAAATAAAATCTCGCCTGTAAATAAGGCTAGAAGTCGCGAGAGCCGCCGGCTCGTACCGCCTAACGGCATCCAGCCGCGATAAAGCCCAGGCTCGTCGTCTCTTCGTCTCTCGAAAACTTTCGAGGTCGTAACTTTTTTCTTTTTTTTTTTTTTTCCTCTTTTAAGAGACCTGTGCCCGCGTGGAAAACAAGTCTGTCCTAGATCATTATAGCCCCGGCGTTTTCTCTCTCCCGGGCGATCTCGGAACTTTTTAACGCCCGGCTATAGGAAAAATAATTCGGTATAAAACAATCCGGCGCGTAGCCGCGCAGATGGCGGAGGGCTTTATCTGCGTGGGCGCGCGCGAGAGAGAGAGAGATACGCGCGCTTAATATGTGGCACAAGGTTTCGCAGATTGTATAATCAGCCGGTGCAGCGGCGAGGAGCCAAGCTGACTCTCGGATTTCGCCGCGCGGCGACTAAGCGAGCTCGTCGTCCCGTGTTTGCGCGCGGCTTCCCTCCTCGAAAAACAATATATCCGCGCGCCTTTTCGCCAATCTTATCTCTCTCTCTCCGCTTATCGTCGTCGTAAAAGAAGCGTCTGGATTTTCCCGCGCGCGCGCTTGTTGATCGGCCGCGAATTATTCGACCTTGATTCGGTACGGGCGGCAGCATCTGCTCCCGTCGCCGCCCGGCACGTGCGCGTCTCCCCCGAAAACTCTACGCCGTATATATACGCACGAGCGATTTTTACGAGCGGCGGCCTCTCCCTTTTTTTTTTCTTTCTCTCTCAGCGTGGGTTGGCCGCGCCGATCGAACACGCCCTCGAGCATCTCCGCCGCTGCTCTCTCGGCGAAGGAATCGTAAAGTTACGACACGCGCGGCAGCTCTCTCTCTCTCCCTGATTCTCGGGCGAAACGGCTGTTCTTTCGTTAAAAGCGCCGGAGATATTATTCGCGAAGCCCCGAGAAACGGGAAGAGTGTGTGCGTGTGTGCGAGCGTAAGTGCGCGCGTACCGGGAATAGTGCTCGAGAAAAACAAGAGTCGGACTCCCACCGCGCGCGGCCGATACTCCGCCCCGCTTTCTTCGCCGTTTTTCGTCGGAAAACAACGCGGAAGAGGGCAATCTCTTTATTAATTTCAATACACAAACAACGCGCGCGGCGTAATAGCGCGGGCAAATTGAGCTTATAAATTCTCGGCGAGTTATCAGCGCCCGCCGGGGACCCAAATCGACCTTTACCTACGCCGCTGCTCCCCCCTCGCTTTTATTATACGCGAAGCCGCTCTCGGGAAAAAAAGAGCGCTGCTGCGGGGAGAGAAAAAAAAAGGCGTCGCATCACGAATAGAGGACCGAGCGCGGCTCGCTCGTAAAGAAAAGCTAATAAAACGGAAAAATAGATAAGTCAGCTGAGAGAGCGGGGAGGGGGAGGGGGGGGGAAGTATCACGATTCTATTTATAGCCGCGCAATCGCTATAAGACGAGGCTAGGCGAGATATGGAGAAACTACTACTCCGTGCATATCCCGAAAATTGACGAGGACGGCAGCCGGTTTTAATAAGGAGAAACACACTTTCGTCACTCTGCCGCTCGGCTTATCGCGGATGGAGAAACGATGCGGCCTTGAAGGTTAATTGTCACCCCGGGCTGTCCGTTATACCTTCTGGTGTAGTGCAGGACGAAGCCTCGTCTAGGCTCTAAATATACCGCCGTTTTGGCAGGCGACGAGTTATTAATTTCCATTAGAGATGAGCAGCGAGCGGAGACACGCGAGAAATCTTATTGGCCTTAATTCAAGAAACAATCGAGGCGTTAACTCGAGCAATGAACTTCGGGCTCTTCGCGCGCGTCGACGACAACAGAGCCTCTGGACTCGTATATAACTCGATTAGACGCCTCCTCCGCGTCCATCGTTTACATCCGTCTTCGGCAGCTCTCTTCGCTCTCCGTGGCCGTCACGTGTCTCCGATTACAAACCGAAAAAAAATCGCCCTCCGAGCCCTGGAAGGTACTACCTTCCCTCGGCAAGAGGCATTAACTCCACGCGCGGCGATTTGCCCCGGTCTCGCGCGTGCCGGCGGGTCGCTGACCAAGGAGCCCGGGCGGAGGGCTGCACACGAGGCAGATCTGTCTTCGGCGATAAGGGGGAGCCACGCGTGCCCGTCAAGGTCGCGCCGAATCTCCGGCCTCGCGAACGCTTCGATCGGCGGGGCCGATAAAGATCGAGTCGACGCGTGTCTCCGGGCTTATATGTATTGGGTAAAAGTCGAGAAGGCGACGAGGCTTTCTCTCTCGGGGAGTCGCGCGTCGAGGCTAAAATTGGACTTTTCGCCGGCGAGCGATGTGTTTGCTCGTCAAATAAAGAAAATCGGTTATCAAAGGCTCGCGGCGGACTGTATCTGCGAGTTAATCAGGCTGATTAAACAGAGAATAAAAATCGTGCTATTGATACAATGATTAAGCGCGCTTTCAGCTAAGCTCCGAGCGTTATAAATCTTCTGGAAAGCGACGGCGGGCGCGAGAAACAGAAAAATTTATGTAAGCCGCGATGAAAAGATCGCTCGATCGCCGACCCAATTCGCGTCTCTCGCGACTTACCGCCGATTCCGTTCGAAGCTTCATACACACTCGTAGATTTTCCAGCTAGCATAATACTCGGGGGCCGAATTCGCAGCGGAGTCTCCGAGATAAAGAGCCGTGCGGCAGCTGCAGCCTGGAAGGAGGAAGAGCGATATTCGCGGAGAGGGGGAACAAAGAGAAGAGATCTGCCTTGCGCGCGCGGCCTCGGAGCGCAGCTCGAGTTCGATGCTCCTTCTTATCAGCGTCGCAGCGGCGCGATTGGCCTGCCGGCGATGACGTCACCGCATCGATTAACCGCTCGACCAAGTGACCGTACGCGAGAGTCCGACACGGAGAAAGACACTTTCCGAGGGAGAGAGAGAGAGAGAGAGGGACAAAAGCCCGGCACGAGTTCAATCTCGCATTGTTTTTGTCGCCTCCGAAAAAAAAAAAAAAGCGAGACTCCGGCTATGTCGCGCACGAGGATCTGATATGCGCAAGGGCGGCTCCACCTTCCACCCACGCGAGAATCTGCCCTTTTTTCGGCACGTGCGACCGGGAGGAAGGAGGAGCTCCCCTCCCCCTCCGGCACACGTTCGACTTTAAATCTTTATTCGAGGAAGGCTGAAGCAGCGGCGACGGCAGCAGCGCGAAAGCTGAGAACGCAAGTCACGTCGCGGGCTCCTGTTTAAGTGGAGCGGCGCTTTTATCGGACGACTGGCTGCCACTATCGACGCGGCTCCCTTCTCGCTCTATCTGCTAGCGCGTAGTAGTAGTAGTTTTTTTTTTTCATTTCTGCGCCGCCGTAAGGTTTCCTCCCGTTTCCGCGGCAGATTACGCCTCGTTTTGCATCGCGGGCACGCGTGCACTTTATCGCGGCTAGACCCCAGGACTCGCGACTCGGAACGCACCAGGCCGCTCGTGGAAAAGGTTATACTCGCGCGCAAGCGAGGCTTGATAAATTCCAGGCTACTGCGACGCGCGCGAGATCGAAATTGACTTTTTTCTTTTTTTTCGAATTGCGCAATCCCGCGCTCGTAGCTCTCGTAGTAGCTCCCGGTAGTTTCACAAGTCCGCCGAGATAAATTATTGCGAACGGGACGCGGAGTTGAATAACGAAAAAGGGAAAACAACGCGGAACTCGTCGAGATTTGTATAACGTAATTATTTTTGGGCTCGAGAAAAAGGTAAACAAATTACGCGGCGGTGATCTTCGGTTAAGGTAGGGCGAGCCCGAGGCATTAAAATCTATTTTTAGATTTAACAACTCCTTTGTCTCGATTATGATGCTGCTTAGGCGGCTCGTAAAGTCTCGCGATGCTAAAAGGAGCATTCGGAGGCAACTTCCCAACTTTCGAGCCGCTCTCCGTTTAACATTTGTTTTTCGGGAGATTGGAAGGCGAGCTGTGCGCGGAAGAGGAGAGAGAGAATCGCGTCAAAGAGATGAAAATAAAGTTCCTTCACCTCCCGGACACGAGTATATTACGCGGGGTGGCGACAGGCGAGTCGAGTCCCCAACCGGTCTGCGAGCAGCGCCGTAAACAATCGCCGCGGCTGCTTCCTAATCGAAAAATGAAAAAGCGCGCGCGCGCGCAGCTCTCGCCCGAAACGAAAACAGCTCTCTCTCTCTCGGGCATCGCTTTTTGGCAGCCGCCCCGCTGACCCAGTTTCGGGTCAGTCGCCCGATTTCCCCGCGCGCGCGCGCGGCCTCACAGTTTCCCAAAAGGCGCTACCGTACAGTGTGCGTCTTCGTACGGAGAGAGCTCCAGGCGCGGTTTTTGTGCGCTCTCGCACTTACATCATCGGAGCCGCCGAGCGAAAGAGGAGAGAGAAAAAGAGAGGAGGCGGCTAGTCCTGCTCTCTCTCTCCTCCTTCGTCTCCTCTCCCACTCGAGGAGAGAGAGAGAGAGAGAGAGACACGGCCTATGACCGCCGCGTAAACAACGCTCGAAACGAGAGCCCCGGCCGAGCTCGACGCGGAGAAACCGGTTTGCGTTCGGAAAACAATTTTACGATCTCGTGCGCGCGAACGAGCGAAACGCGCGCGGAGAGAGAGAAAGAGAGACAGAGAGAGGGGGAAGCAAACACGCGCATCCATATATATATATACGTACGAGGCCGCGCTCTGTGTACACAAGCTGCTGTCCCACCTTTCTCCGGGTATCATCGCAGATGCGATCTCCGAGATTCGAGCACCCTTTCGAGGCTCTCTCTCTCTCTCTATTCTTCGCTGCCCCGTTCGAGGGAGAGAGGGACTGTAAATTGGATTTTTTTAACAGGTATTTTTAGAATCGATTTCGGAGGCGCTGTTAAAGCGGTTATTAAAATCTTAAGCGGTAATTGGGGTGCGGACGCAAGGCTTCGCGAGTTACAGGTCATCGATCAAATAAGGAAGGAAAGGGAAGTCGCTGTAATATTTAGGTAACGCAATAAAATTCGAAGGTAACGTCTTTAACGATTCTATTTGCATGGGAGGAAGTATAAACAAAGTTCGGTTAAAATTGTTTAAAAGTACCTTGTGTACGTTCCTCGGGGCATAAACAATTCTAATTACAGGGATTTACGAGCTGCGCATGAGCTCGCTTTTAACGTGTTAAAAATCGAAACTTTTGCAAATAAGCTCTTTTTTTTTCGAGCGCTAAGCTGTATTTCAATAATTCGCTCATTTAAATTTTAAAAACCCGAGATAATATATATTAATTCGAAAAAGGAAACTTTCCATTCTCTCCGCGCGACATTCGAGGTAAACAAACAGGACCGATCTGCATATTGAGCGCCGGTATTTTAGGCGAAGTGATAAAACAGTCTTCGCAAAAGCGGCGCTTAGCGCGAAGAAACAACGTCGGCCTCATGAATGAAAGACGAGGGTGCGGTTCCATGCAAATTGCGGTTAAAACTATCAGCCGAGAGCCGAGAACACTGAAAACCGAGAGCCGCCGGCGGTATCCGCAAATATTTGTCGAAAGCAAGATAAATCCAAGGAACAAGGATCGCGGGGAAGAATACAGTTGGCATCGAGGGGACAGAGGAACAATCGATCGGACCGGGAGGGTGCGAAACCCTCCGAGAGTGAAACCGCGACCCTCGAAAAAGTACGCATCCGCGTCGATAAGCGAAACGCTGCCGAGAAACGATATATATCTCGGAGTGCATATATAAATCGGAACGAGTCTCGTTTCTTTCAAATAGCCAATTGTTTGATTTATCGCTTGTTTTCCACCCGAAATTTATGTAACGCGCGGATATTATTAGAGCCGAGTCGCTTCGATGATTCATCGAAATTAACATAAATTAACAAATTGTCATTCAAGCGTCCGCGAGAACCGACAATGTTGACAGGGTCACCCAGGGGTCACGACCGATCGAAGCTCGGTGCGATTTTTCTGCGAAGGCGCGGGGGCCCAAAAAGGGGAGAGAAAAGTCTCAATGAGCGAGGGTTGAAACTGGCAACGATCCCATAGAGATCCCCCGGAGCGGCTTGGGGAATTTTATGGCGGGACCGACTAACCGGAGTGACCGCTCGATCGATCGATCCTTCGGTTTTTCTCTCCCTCGGCGAGGCTCGCTAATAAATTTGTTCAACATTTTCGTCTCGACTGTAAAGTGGCTTACGTAACCGTTGCCGCATCGGTGACTTTTTTTTTCTGCCCGAGATTGCACGCGAACGAACGCCCGGTGTATAAGGAGGAAGCCTCGAATTCGACGCTCTTGTAGAGTGCAGAAAAGCAACGCGAATTGGACGGACTTCAGAAGTGAAATTTTTCCGCGGACTGACGCAACTCGACGCGCTGGTCAATCATCGCGGCTTTAATCTCGAAAACTACTTTTGCATATAGACACACAAATCCAAGAATCAACAGAGCGGCGCTCTATTAAAACCGTATCGCAAACCAATAACCCGTCAATTTTTCGACACCCGCCGCACGCAGGTTGCTCCATTCCGACGACAAAAATCTCGGAGCCGCTCGTGCACACATGCAGCAGCAGCGTCTCGAGTCGAAAAGTGTGAGGGAAGGAAGAGGATAAAGGGAGACGAAAAAGGAGCTGCCCCCGAGGGGTCCCCGAAACACGTAAACCAAAGTGCTGCTGGTAAAGTTATTTTGGTGTCGCCTCCCGAAGGAAATGGGGTCTTGACGAATTTCGCAGGTATATACCGGCTCGGAGGCGCAGCGTTCACAGTTGGGGGGCCCATTTACGAGCCCGAGAAAATCAGACCGGACCGATAATCGAGCGCGCTGCGAGCGAAAACTCAAGGTCCGCTGGAAACTTCGAACCTGCTCTCTTCCTTTTCAGATGCGGCCGAGGAAAAACCGGCGCGTATTGCATCAGCCGACGCCGCCGCCGTCGTCGCGGCTCGCTGGAAAATTTTCGCCAACAAAGATCGGCACTTGCTGCCCTCGATCTTTACTTATCCTAAGGATGGAGAGAGAATGACGCAAGCGACAAGTCGAGGAAGGCAAGATTTTATCTGACGCGGCCTTCGATCTTCGGCAAGCTTTTTTTTTTTTCGCAAGTGGACGCTGCGCTCGTCGGGTGCATGGAAAGCATTGGGACTTTGCTCGACGAAAAGCAAGATTTATAGAGCAACTTTCCGCATAGTCGGCACTCTGTTGAGCAATAATCGTCGTTGGCGAGCGTATATTTTTAACGCTGAAAAAGTCGCCGAGTTCGCCGCTTTAAGGTTAGATGCGCCGGAGAGCGACATCAGCTGACTGAGTTTCGTCAGAACGGTTAGTATGGGCTCTCGCGGACAAAAGGATCGATAAGCTGCCGGCTCGGGACGCCGGTAAGTAAAGTAAGTACAAAGAGGTGGCAGAGAAGGGACTTACGTCGTTGCCGATTTGACCCATACTGGCGGCTGCAGCTCGAGATGCAATGGCACCCGCCTCGGGGCAAATCTCGTTCTCGTCTGCCACAGGAATCTTGAGGGGTTCGCCGAGTTCGGCCGCTCGCCTTTTTCTCCGGGTGCCGCCGCGGACTGCTGGCACTGCTGACGACGACAGCTTCGTCCTCGACGTCGTCTTACTCGCCGAGATTTAATATACGAACGGATATATATATATACGTATACGTGTATACGCGCGCACTCAAAACTCGAGCTCAGAGGACGTCCGAAAGTTGTCACTTTTGAAGAGGATCCGCGTGAAACTAGCGGTCATAATACGGATGAGACACCGGGTTTCGCGTCCGTACTCATATGCGAGACGTCTCTCTGGAATATAGGCCCGAGGAATCACAGTCGCTTGACTCCGGGAGCGGTGTACGAAAAGTCTGTCTGCCGACAGAGAAAGAAAGAGACCGGCACTGGGCGAGAAGAGTCTACTCTACTCTGTACGAGAGGCGTCGTCCGCTGTGGACGAGTGCCGGTTGCTAACTGACGCCTCGGGAGCCAAGACTGATCGAGTCTCTGCGAGGCTCTCTCGACTCTCCGCCGGAGCGGTGGGGGGAGAGAGCGAGAGAGATCAGCGGAGCGGGCGCATGCGCCCAGTGGCCCCACGGCCCCTCTTTGTCGCACCAGCAGCCCGAGCCTGCTTTTCCCCGGCCGTCGAAAGCCGGCCGGTCGACCACTGTACGCTGCCGCCTCGGCACCTCGTCGCTTCTCCGCGCTTTCTCCGTTCGCCCCGAGATTTTCCTCCGAGCCGGGGAATTTTTTCGAAAACCCAGCCGGCCGCCCGGCCGACGCTGCTGCTTCGAGGGGACGCGGGCCGGGGGGCGGTTCTGGCGACGGAGAGGTGTTTCCCGAGGAAACGCGGCTCCGGCGAACAAAGGCGGAGGGAGGCGTCGGGCGCAGCGGGCAGGTAGGCGCGGCCCTGCCTCGGAGCTCTGGAACGGCGACCGGCACGGATCAGCTGATGCCTTAGCAACAGAGTTACTACCCGGGCTAAAAATATCGAGCGCGCCCGATGTTACCCAGGCGAGGAGAGGCGAGAGGAGGCGCGGAGGCATACGTGCATGCGAGCGCATATGTGCAGAGCTCTATACCCGGCAACCGCGAGTATACCAATCGGTAGGAGGAGGAGGGGATCCTAGAAAAATGCACCGCTCGCCGCTTTTTCGCTGTTGTCACGCGGCGATTCGTGTGCTTTTCGAGAGTAATTGCAGATGGGGGACACGGGAGGGTTTCGCGGGCCGCGCACAAAGAAGCATCGCGCGACACAAAGGGAATCTATGCGCGTCGGGCGAAATTCGTGCGATCGAAATCTAGGAAGCGGAGAGCGAGAGACAAGGCAACGGTCAGCGGAGCTGACGAAAATTTGCATAACTCGGATATCCTATATGATTTATGAGATAGGGAGGCTCGAATTTATTCGCCCGCTGCGCTCGAACGCGAAATCCGGATATGCGCGCGCGCACTGATTCATTCCGCCTGTATCTCCGCGCTCGATCTCCGCGTAATTGTTATGTAACGATTTTCGCGCGTTTTCCATTGCAATTTTCATGCAAATCCCGCAGCGCCTACCTCCCGCGGAGGCGAAATCGCCGGATGCGCGGATAGCCCCCGTCTTTACTCCCACAATCGACCGAACCGAGAATTGGTGTACCAAAAAACGGTCCTCCTCCTCGCGCAATCCTAACCCTCCGCGCGAAAGCCTTCCCAGAAAGAGAGCCGAGGAGACAAAATCCCCCCGGAGCGCGCGCGGACGAAGTTGCCGCCCGGCAACTATGCAGCCTAGAGGGACTACCGGTGTTGCGGCGCGGGGCGGTCGCCGCTGTTGCCACTCGCGTTCCGCGGAGCTGTGGTGGTGCGCGCGGCGAACGCGGATATACGCGCGCGCACACAGGCGCGCGCGCGCGCGGCCGCTCGAGTTGCCACACCGCGCGCCGTAAAGCCAATAGGCTCGGCGCACTTACGCGCGCATTACTTCATTTTGGCAACCGCGGGAGGCTCGGCCTGATGAGCGAGCGGATCGAGTATCGCGGCCGGTGCGTTCAAGCTTCCTGAGAAGTGGAGATTCGTCATTTTGTGGGTGCTTTTATGGGGTATTGTCGTTGGGTTTTGAATTATCTGAATTACATTTTTTATTTGGTAATTTATCAATTGATACTCTGCAATATTGCAGAAAATTTTGTCTGTTCTAAATATGAAGAAGCCCGTGTTTATTTAACGTCAAGTTTTGCCCCTCCTTTTCTTCTTCGTATATTCGAGAATCAGCAAACGCATATCTCGCCGAACGCTTCGAAAGAAAGAGTTCATTGCTTGAATAATACTTGCCAAGAATCGAGAGAGAAAGAAAAAAAAACAATCTTCGCCGACAAACCTAACCTTTCTCAACAATTCGCTCGCCTTCCCCGTACGTCAATTTAAAAAGGCGAGGAAAAGCCGGTGGGGGGAGCGATACAAGATAGCGCGGCGGCGTTATTTACGCGTGCTTTTTTTTCTCCGTTTGAAAATCGGCGCACGTACTTGAGCGCGTCCTGCGCGCGATTTCACACGGCGCGATCGCCGTTTCGCCAGGAGCGGCCCGAGCAGAGGAGAGGGAACTTGGAAAATAAAGCCCCCAAGTGCTTTTAAATAAAACTCGAAAAAAGCAGGCGCACATCTTGCGCTGCTGCTGCTGTCGCTGTCTTTGGTATATTTATCGGCAGCTCCGAATATAAAACACTGCGCCCGTATGCGCGCATACGGAGGCCGGTACTTCGCGCGCGCTCCGTTCTGCTTGCCATTAGAATTGCACCGTCGTCGAAGTGCCGGGACGAATAAAAACGAGCCGCGCGCGCGGAGTGTAGAAGGGCTGGAAAAAAATGCGCCGACGCGACGCTGCTTATACACTGCTCGAGAGAGATGCTGACAAAGGATCGCCCGGAGGAAAACAGGGCCGAACGACACTTGTGCCCGTACTCGTTGAATTTAATTATTTAAATTTTTTTTTTTTTTTTCAGATGGCGCAGATTAAGGATTCTTGAAGAATTTAATCGGGAAATTAATTGAAAATTTTTAAGCTGCCGTCAAAATATTGTCCTACGTATACTTTTCGTATTTATCAGCTCCGAGCTAATTAGTATCGAGTTATATCTGCATTTCGGAGATTTCAAAATCTGTTTGACCAATATTATCCAGCCATGGGTAAAGGTGTCCGTATCGGTTACAGAAATTAAGAGAAACCATGCCTTTCAAATCTTTAAAAGCTCGAGGCGCCAGATAAGATAATGCGACAAAGTTGAAGGAGCATATTTACCGCAGCCTGGCTATTGTCTTCTTTTAGGAATTCGGTGCTGATGTCCAGAGGCTTTGACTTTCTTTGTGCGACCATTTAAGATTTAGCCGTAAACGACGAATGCGATTACGGCAGATCTGCTTGAAAGCATCCTCTTTAAGGAAGCAGAGAAAGATGCAAAGAGCAGACGGAGGTAGAATGTACTCAAGCCCCATAAATACAACACAAAGAAACCGAACAAAGCCCGTAGCTCTGCTGTCGTGCGCCGTCGCCGTAGCTTCAATATTTAAGGGACAACGAGATTAAACATTTCTGGCCTTATTTGCAAATCTGTCGTTTGATCAAATGCATTTGCAAAATTCTGTTTAATCAAAAACTATAAAATACTCCTGATAGAAGACTGTCCTTTATCGAAGCAACCGTTCGGCTTTTTAATAAATTTCCTTATCCCCCCTTCTAGGGACTAGCAAAGCCTACTCCGACTAAATTAGATTCCGTATAGACTGTAGCTTTTTTTCAGAATCTTTTTACGCAAGACTTTGACAACGCAACTTATTTAATTCCGCCCCTCCCCGAGAGCTCGGCTCGTAAATTCCTTTTCTCTTTATCGCCCGTTGTTTACGATCCTACATTTCCTCAATCACTCGGATCAATGAATCCGGGCTGACCTTTGGGGGTTGAGGGAAGGAACGAGCGCCCGGGGTGGCTCTCCTCGATGAAAAGCCGCCGGAAAAAAAAAGGGGCGAACAAAGAGCGTCTAAGGTAGCTCGGCGTTTAGTACATTTATGCACTAACAAATTCAGGCGGAGAGAGTCGATTCAGGGGCTCTCGCCGCAAGGTCGCCTGGGTGTTCGGTTTTGCAATTCATTTCGGGAAGCGTGTCGCGCTGCAGCTGCAACCCGGCAACAGTCGAGCCCTCGCTCGTTGTTGACTGCAGTTTTCGTTTGCCATTTTCGACGTGCTTTTTACGCGGGAATATTCGCTCTTCGTTAAAAGTCGATGCGCGCAGTTGGGAATTTTTGAACAATGGGCAAAATTGCCTGGTTTGTTTTTTTTTTTTTTTTTTTTTTTGTTTGATTTGATTTTATTGAGATTACAACGAAATGAAACCTTTTGTAAGCTTCACAATAGATACATTAAATAATACTCCCTGGGAAATTGTTTTCTAAATTAAATTTCGCAGCATTCAGACTTTTGTTAAATAGGGAAAAAAGATTGTATACTGATCAAAGAATACAATAAATATTGATTTTACTATTTTTTATTTTTATATTTCTCTATTTTTTCGTACAAATTGATTAGGGCAGCTTATTAGCTATAAAATACCCTTTTCTGCAAGCATCAAAAGCCTGATTATAACGCAGAGAGACGAGCCCGCGATCTCGTTAAACCTAATTAACCAACAGCTATCACGATAAGACATCGGAACAATAGCATCCACCCCTGCTCGTAAGAGCTGCATCAACGAAAACAAGTCCATCAGCGGTGAAATGATTAAACATGTAGGAGGAACGAGCGAAGGAGACAAAGAAGTTGCCGGAAACCCGGCAGAGAGAGAGTGAGAGAGAGAGATATATAGGGAACTCTAAAAGCTACACCCGGCGCGTGCGGCAACTACACTTGGTAGAGGCTCCCCCTCTCCCTCCCGCTGTCCCCTTCTCGTACACTCAGCGCCAATGGAAATAAAGGTGGCGAATCTTCCAGCCCGGGGGAGGGAAAAGGCTTTTTCCGTGGCGCGCTGCGCTTCCGCAACAGGCTCGACTCTCTCTCCCTCTCTCCACCTCCTCCCGCTGTTACCATCCGGCGGCACTGTTGCCGGGGGAAAAGCCGAGGCAGGAAAAATTCTTTGTCCGCGCCGCTCCACCGTCGGCCCAGGACTCCTCGCTTTTATCGCGGGAGTGTGCCGCGGGATTACGCCTTGCGCAACGCGCTCCGTTTTTTAAAAGCGCGCGCGGGGAAATCTATCGGGTGTAACGCGATTCGCGGCCTGACGTCATTGGGAAGCTTTGCTATTATAGCCTTTTCTTTGATGCTTCTTGAGGACGTTACTCGATGCCGCGTCGATCAATTGCCGCGGCTTTTTTTCTTGTTAATGAGAGGCTGCACCGACGAGGATAGACTTGATTTCGTTTCGAGAGAGAGAAAAAAGTGACGAGGTTTTTCTTTTATCGCGGATTGTATTTCATGAATTTTAATTCACTTATAGCTCCTTTGGGTAATTTTATATCTTTAAGCTTGATAAAAAATCGTTAAAGCTCTAGTTTTTTTTTTTTTTTTTTTTTTTTACTGGAAAAACAGGTTGCACGGATATATACGGATTTTTATCGCTCGGGTTGTAACATGTTACGCTTAAAAGGGAATAAATTTTATACTTTACAAACACGACAAGCTCAATTACGTAAAAAAAAAACAAAAAAAGCGTATTGTAAGAAAATTATTTCAATTCGTGGGTTCGCTTTACCGTGCGGCATATAAAATTTTATTCGCGCGAATAAAGCTAATTCGACACTTTAATCCTAAAATTGGAACTCGAGCTTTCGAATGAAACGTGATAAATGAAGGATATTACATAACCATATAAATTTGATTGCCTCAAAGCGGCTTCGTCGCAGACGGTACCACATTTCCGCTGAAACGACTATTTCTCAGCAGACGCGCTCGTAAACAAAAGTCGCAGTGCAACGTCCGGAGGAACGTTCATATATCGCCTTAGCATTTTTCACCTATTCATAAGATTCAAAGACACGTCGCGCGCGGAAAAATCAACATATTCCCTCCGAAAGCCCGACGGCGGCGGCGCGGCGCGGCGCGCGAAAGCTTACAAAGCCGCGGGCGCTCTAATGCAGCTCAAGCACACCGGGCAGCTCGTTGCACGCGTCCGCGCGAAAAAAAGGCAGCCTTTTGAATTACGAAAGAGCCGATAGGTATACCTGCGCGCGCGCGCGCGCCTCTCCTCCGCATGCGACGCACCACGTCAGTCGGTTTCGATGGTGCGCGCGCAGAGGCTGAATATAGGTGTTCTCTCCGCGGCCGGCTAATTGTAAGACGCGTTATGGCATTATGTTAATGGGATCGGCTGGTCAATGCACCCGCGGCACGGATAAGGTGCGTCGATCCAAAAACTACTCGAAGGGGGGATTTTTCGAAAAGCGCGAGAGGGAGCTGCTCAGCGGAGCGCTGCGCCCTACTCTCCGAGCGCGAAGTGTCCCTTCTTCTCTCCCCCGGGCAGAAATATTTTCTCATGGAATCAACACGTGACTCGGAGCCGCACAAAGGACGCCTCGAATTACGAGAGAGAGGAGAACAACGGCGGGGCGCCGTCGAAACTTCGCTTCGTACTTCCGCGTTATTTATATGAGAGAGCGAAGTATAGGCGGAGTATGAATTTTAGATCGCCGTTCTCGGTTACACATTTATCACGGCGACGAGTGTGTTTTGCTCCGTTTGTTACTAAACGCTTTTTTAGGGGGAGGGGAGAGGAAATGCAAAAAGTTTTTCGGTATTTATGAGGATTATGCTTTTGGACTTTTGTTTGGTTGGCGAGGAGTAATAAAACGCGGCGGACGACGGAAGTGGAAAACTATCCTCTCCTGCCGGGTGTATAACTCTCAACGCGTTCCTTAATTTGACTTGAAAAGCAGCACGTCGGCTTAATAAATTTTATTTCGCACAGGCGGGAGAAATATATATTGTTTTATCAATAACAGAAGCCAACAGAATCGATCGCCTTTTCAATGCGAAACAAGTTTAAATGCCCGACTCGCTGAATAAATGTTTTATACATTACACTCCTATATTCAAATCGAACGTCTAAGCAGTTTTTCACTCGACTTTTTTTCCCCGACTAAAGCTCGCAAACAGCGTCCCCCTTTACGAGTTTATCCATCAGCTTCTGTAATATTTCCCCGTACGCGATCCCCGCGCCGTGCAGTCCCATTCGCTGTACTTTCCCCGCCAAACTACAGTTCCACTGGCAATTTTCATACGCGCATCTCTCTCTCTCCACGAGCACGCACTCACTCATCATCGCGAGATTGTCGCCCGAGCGGTAACTCTCCTCGCTCGGGCCTGAGATTTATGAATGTAGAATTGTAGAATGTGAGAAGGAGCGCGTTTCTCTCTCCTCGGACGATACGGAAAATGAGGAAGTGCACGTGCATGCGTACACCGCTCTCTCTCTCTCTCTCTCTCTCTCGCCTGTGTATTTTTAGCGGGGCCCAATAAGAGCGAAACAAAGGCGGCTCTAAAGAGCGCGATAAATTCTCAAGGAAATGCCGGCGGGGGTCGTCGACGGAAAAGTACGGAAATTTTCAACGAGTTGGGGGAGGAGGAATCGAAGGAGAAATAGATCTCGCGTGTCCCCGGCCGATTAGGGCACCGAGAGCGAGTCGCAGATGTTCTTTTCTAATCCGGTTTCCCCGCCAGTTTTATTAAAACAACGAATATCGCTTGGCTACGAATTTAGCAGCGTAATTAATTTCGTTGCATGCACGCTCGTGCTTCGATTCGAGTTTAGAAAAGTCGATTTTCTCGAAGCTGAAAAAAACTCTTTTTCTGCACGCAAAAAAAAGCGGGCTGACGACACAATCGCAATTAATGCCGCCTGTATTTGGGTAAAAAAGAAACTTCCACTTGAAATTGGCGTGCTCACGCACTCGTCAATGATTGCACGTACGCACGCGAAATTACCGGAAAATTTTTTTTTTTTCAAGAAAACCGCGCGCGCGCGCACAAACGCACACACAGACACGGCGAATCGCCAACTTCCACTTTGTAATTTACATTTGGAGAAACCTGATGCCGGGGCTTTTTTATCCTAGTTTCACGTGAGTCCTAATGAGCTATGATTTTGCCTGATTGCATTAGGCCATTTCTGTGATTATTTAAACCGAGATTTGATCGATTAAGTGAAACTAGCACTTGATTTAATAACTCGTGTTTGCGAACAATTATTTCACGCTGTATTAAAGTTTATTATATAGTTTAGATTTAATCTATTAATAATGATTACTGAGAAATATCGAGTTTCGAATACACCCAAGTTAAATACAAGTTAAATTTGATTTAAATTACTGTCCCACAAAACAATATAGTTCATCTAACTATAAAAAAATGTTTCTTACAGTAGTTTTTTTCGATTCTCTCGGAAATATTGTTCTTCATTTTTTATAACCCGATCCAATACGATTCCAAACCATAAAATAGTACAAAATGCATTGATTCCAAACCATAAAATTGTACAAAATGCATTGAAGACATAAGGGTTTTTTTTCTTTTTCAGAAAAGCTATTGCATTTACCAGTGCACATCAGAGCGTTCTGCGTTCTTAATCCTGCAATTTTCAAGTTACCGTAATAAAACTTACATCTTAATAAAAAAATACTCGAAAGTAATAAAAAAGATTTTATGGATTTAGAAAGGTGTGCAGAAATAAAACATTGTTGTATAAGCAAGAAACATTAATTTATGAAATCGTTGCAGTTGTTACCAGACATTTAAAAATAAACTCAATTTAATAAACTCAACTTCCCCCCAGCAACGAGCCATTTTCCCTCTAAATTTACCCCGTAGAAAAATCAAGGCAACGAAAAAACAAAGCAAAAACCACAGCAGCAGCGGCAGCGGCAGCAGGAGCAGCTTGACAAAGGGAACAAAGGCCTTGGAGAATTTCGAGGCGGAAATGAGCCACTCGATACCCAGTGACCCGGTTTCCATAGCATCGTCCCCCGCTCCCTGCGAATCCCAGCCGGGGGGGCGCAGCGCGAACGGCCCGCAGCAGCCTCGGGCTTCGCGGAATAGCCTCGGAGGCGCAACCCTCTCGCGCGCGCGCGACTCCGTCAATTAGCCGCAACCGAGTCCGCGAAACTCTCTCTCGCGCGAGAGAGAGAGAGAGGTTAGCGGTGCATTAGAGTCGCTCCTCGGGTCAACGCTCGGGAAAGTGCCTCTCGTTACTCGGCAGCGTGTTCTATTACGGGGCCGGTCGCGGAGCTCTCTCTCTCTCTCTCTCTCTCCTGCCTCCTTTTTCTTCGCCACGACACACCACGTGCCATTATAACGGGGCGCAACCGCGCGGCCGCCGCTCTCGAG
>UCOM01001131.1:0-49111 GCA_900474385.1 Ormyrus pomaceus
GGGGGGTGGGTCGCGCGGGGTGGGGAGCAGGAGTCTCAGGGCGGCGAGCGATAAAGCTCGATAGCCACGCCTAGAGCGAGAGAGGGCGAAGGAAGGCATGCCGCGGATAACGGGAGCGCCGGGCCAGCATTCTCTCGGGCCTCCGGCACGTGAGGATTCGCCCTCTCTCGCCGACATTCCGCCAAGACATGCGCTTATCTTGCTTCGATGATAACTGCCGCGCCACGTAGCGCAAACAGCAGTCCATCGCCGATCCGATTTAATCTCGGCTCTACGCCGGGGAGAGAGAGAGAGAGAGAGAGAGCGATAATAAATAAAGCGCGTGTGTATCGAGCGGCAGCGGCGGCGGCGGCGGCGGCGGCGGCGGCGGCTCCGCAAGGAGCCCCCAACAAGCCCCCGAACCTTCGTGAATTCGGCCAAATTTTACGGCCGCTCTTAACTCGTCGAGTGGGAAAGCCAAAAACTTGGCTTTCCCGGCGAACATTTTTACGGCCCTTCCTCCCCCCTCCTCCTCGCGCAAATTCTTTACGAGCTCGCTAATAATTCAGCTGAGCTGCAAAATTTTATTTCATTCCGGGCGCTCTCGCTAGTCGGAGCAAAGGCAAGCTTGCCCTCGCAAGCTTTCTCGGGGCGAGTTCAGGGCCTCTTCTCTCCTCCCGGGCGAAAAAGCAGGGCTCTCTCCTCGCAAAACCTCATATGCATAACAATGCATCTGCACTCCGCAAATTTATCGCCAGGCGTTTTCGCGCGAAAGAAGCTCCCCCGCGTAAGGCGCAGGGAGGAAGGGCCCTTTCTCCGCAGTAAATTCTTAATACAAACTGCTGGAAAGTAGTTAAAAGGAGCCCCGCGGGCGAAAGGAGGAGAGAGAGGGAGAGACCCGGAGTGGCCGAGAGCACACACACACAGAGCTCCTCCGCACTGCGCTCTCCGTCGAACTCCGGTATTTGTCTTTGGCGGAATCGCGCCGAGAGGCGCGGCGGCAGCGACCAAATGACAAGGAGAGAGAGAGAGGAGCGGAGCCGAATTGACTTTTCGATGACATCGTCGTCGCAGGCATTAAAGCCGTCACTTGCGCAGTCACGGAGGGGACGAATCGTAGCCCAAGAGCCGGGAGAGAACGGGGGAAAGAATAACATAAAAATATTGGCCCCGCTCCAAAGAGCTTGCCAACTCTCCAACTGCTACTAAATCAAAACATCCACCCTTCCCACCTACCAGCTAGTCCCAAATTTATTCCGAACCCTTTTATCGGCAAATCTATTTTTCCCGAAAAAAAAAAAACCAGCTAATGCTCCTCTCCTATATACGGATAAAAGTGTTTTGTACATGAATAATTGAATCCTCGGGGACAATGGACGAGAGGGAGAGGGAGAGGGACGAGGAGGAGGAAAAAAAAAAGGGCAAAGTGGCCCTCGCGACTAGTCTTGCCCGGATTACTTCCAAGATTAATTCGGCCAGATAGCCGGGCCCGCTGATATTTCTAATCTAAATGGATGCTCGTTTCAAGTTCTGGCGCGCGCCGTCGACGCTTGATTCGATTCAACTTTGCAATCTCCGTCGGTCGAAGGATCTCTCTCGCCCGATGATACCTCGCCAGAATTAAACGCTAACGAAGCTCGGATTAAGCTCGTAGAGTCTCGGCGCTTTTTCAC
Source organism: Ormyrus pomaceus (assembly GCA_900474385.1). Lineage (NCBI taxonomy): Eukaryota > Metazoa > Arthropoda > Insecta > Hymenoptera > Ormyridae > Ormyrus > Ormyrus pomaceus. The sequence continues at coordinate 1,653 of UCOM01001131.1, forward strand.
CCCCTCCCCTCCCTCCCCCGGCCGATCCGGCTAAACAAATCGTTATATTTCGGCCCGGCGCGGTCGTCGCTTAAAAATGTCCAAGATTAAAGGCTCGTCCAGGGCATCCATCTACGTATGTGCCAGGTCAGCAGATTCAATTTCGAGATAGGCAGGCGGCGCCCTCTCTCCGGGCGCTCTCCGTCCAAATGCCGAGGGTTCTACCCTGCACATATACAGATATATATATATATATATGTATTCGGAGCTCGAAGGAGCCGAGCGTCTCAATTATGCCTCGCAGCGTTAAAGAGCCGAGCGATCGTTCTCCTCGCTTTTTGTCACGTACCTAACGGGATTAACGTCAGCTCGTCAGCCACGAGCGGCTCCGGAGCGGAGGGCCAGGAGCTCATCGTCCCGGCTGGAAGGAAGCACATTTCTCGCCTCGAATATAATATTTCACCGATAAATCGTTCCCCCAAGCGAATTTCGAATATAAATGCCCGGCCGCCGGATTTAGAAAGTATTCGAGATATTTTAACGTTTAAACTGGCTTCCGCGTTTCAATAGTCAAATACGGCTGTTTAGATTAGCATAGCGCAATCAATAAATGGTATAGTTTGGTTCCTTCCCTTAGCTCTCTCTCTCTCCCTCTCTCTCCCTCTTCTCTGCCTTTCTCTTCTTCATCCATCTCTTTTTCCATTTCCATCGAATCGCACGCCCACAGCCGCCGGCGCACTGTGCTTTCGCAAGCTCTCTCTCTCTCTTCCTCCCCCGTATCCTTCTCTGTCCCCGTATAAGTGAGCGCCTCGCAGTCGGAAGAATCCCTCTTCCTTTCCCAGTGATCCTTTTATATGATAATTACGGGAGTATTGACCGAGTCTGCGTATAAACAGGCTTCAACTTCCAGAGGCCTCTTTCTACCGCTTCCTTGGGAATCTAAGCGCATTCTATTCTATTGCTTAAGAGGGAACGGTCGAGGCCAAAATTTGCCCGCTCTGCACTTTATCGTATATACATTTTATTGACTGTGATAACGCCGAGCGGAACTCTCGAATAAACACGAACACACCTCGGCAAAGGCTGAAAATTTTTCATTATTTTTTCCTTTACTCCTCTATCGAGCTTTTGAGAAGGCACGAATCACTAGACTTGAAATAAGTTATATAAATATACAAGTTAGATGTACCGAACGAGGTGAAAATAAATGAAAATTCGATTATAAAATTTAACGAAACGACGTGCCATTGTTCTCGGAGGGTAAAAGCGATTTTCGTCGAACAAGGGATAAAAGTGCAAACCGGTTTTTCGGACAAAACGTTTAATAGCGCAACAATAGCAGCCGAGCCACGCCGCATTCGAGAGCGGATTGGCGAGTGGAAATCGGATTGATTAAAGGCCTGTAAACTTGATTTGGTACATTTGATCCGAGCCTGCGGAGCCGTCGACGCATTTGCAAAATAGATCGGCATATTTCGAGGCGAGAGCGCGGAAGCTTTCGTCGTTAGTCCCGATAAAAAGAAGCGTCCTGGAGCCTTTGCCTCCCTCTCGCGTCCTCGCGGCCTGCATCCTCGCGTCCTGCAGCCGCGCATCGACGAAACATTGATTCGCTAAACTCATGATGTAATACCGTCGATTTGAAATGAAGTTGGACGCCGGCCAAAGTCCTCGTCGCAAAACATTGTGTCCGTAGGCAGCTCGCAAACAGCTTGACAGAGAAAATAGGTCCGCCATCGGGGCACGGCTTTCATTTGGCCGATCGATATACGCGCCGAGAGAGCTTTTGGGAAAGGCTTCCGGGGCGGCGGGGGAGGGGGGGGGACCCCCGAAATTCGAGAACGGGGGAACAAGGGGGGACACGCCGCATGGGCGAGACGTGCGGAGAGGCTGCGGGCTAGAATAGATTTGGGAAGGGAACGCCGCCTTCCGCTCTCTCTCTCCGCTGCGGCTTAGTTTTTCTGTCAGGAATTTGATCTTGGGGAAGGTTAGTGTCCCGAGAGTCGTGCTTGCGTTCGGACCGAGGCGGGCTTGCGCGTTTTTGTGGGAGATCATCGGTGCGTGCTTTTCGGGGAATAAAGTGGTGGCTGATTCATATCATTGTGATTCGTTCTGGATTTTGATGAAAAGTTTCGTTTTTTCCGCCACGGTTGTGATAATAAATTTGTTAAGTTTCGTGTCAGCAACGATGATTGAACTTGCAAGCTCCAAAATGTACATAAAGAAGAAGAGGGGTAAGTTTGAATAAACATTGTGCTTATTTATAAGCGAGTCGTTCTATAAACAGACGGGAAATATAAGTATTTAATATCTACGTTCATTATTTAGAAAACATAACTCATCGATGATTTTTAAAAGCCTCATATCGACTGTTATTTACAATTCTTATCACTGAATCAATAATACAAGGTCCTTTAAACAAATAAGAACTGCGCTATCGTAGTGCGCGGAATCGAACATCTTGGAAAAATCGATAAAAGCTATCATATTTCTACCGTCAGTCAATGCAAATACTTTGATTAAGTCATCTTTCACACGTCCAAAATCAATTAAAAAAAAAGTCGATTATACCAATAGAACTCATTCCCTCCCACAACCGGCACTCACATCTATCCCCGAGCAAGAACAAACACTTTCGATCGCAGGCAATTCCCGACTCTCCTCCCCTCGCGTATATCGGACGTCGTCGCGCTCCTCTCTCAATTCATCGACCGGAATGAATCTCCGGGCCGATCGCTCCTCGTACATCGACGCGAGTCGTCCTCTGATTTACGGGGGAAAGTTCGCGCCACCCGTCTAGGGCATATTTTTTGCACCTGCACCGCGCCGAGAGAGCCGATTTCTAAATCGCTTTGTGCGCGCGCGCGCCGATCCGAGATAGGGGGATTTTTCGCGAGGCCGCCGCGAATTATAATTTGCCCCGCGATAAATTGGAGCGGAGCCGTGTTATTATGTGCCCCGCGAACGGGAGATCGAGAGTGAAAATGCGCGCGGGGCTTGATTTATCGGTCCGTTACGGGGGGGGGGGGCTTAGTTTCTCAATGCGATGAACGAATTTTGCGCCGCGGTATAGGATGCATTATTCAGCGGCTTGGATAATTTGCCGCGTTTGTTTGGGCCATTGTGATTTTGAGATGACTGCCGGCGAGATAGGAGAGGAATTTGGAGTAATGCTGGTTTTATAAAGTATTTCGCAAGAGGGAGAGAGAGAGAGAGATTTTATCGAACGCTTCTTGGCTTTTAAAAGCGGCTTCGCGGCCTGAACTAATTGGGTAATCGTTTGGAAATTTCGCGAAAACTTTTGATTCGACGCCAATTATATTACCCGGCTACTCGGGAAGTTAAATTAATTTCTTACATTCTGCTGTTGTTCGCACATCTTGATTAATTATGAATCGTTTCGAGCAGCTTACCTGACGCTCTTCAAAGAAAATAAAACTTATCCGGACAAAAATAGAATTTTTTGGTAAGCGAATAAAAACTTTGTAAAGAAAAATAATTTACGCTTTACCAAAAAATCCATCCTCAACCAGATCAATCACCCACAAAAGACACCCCTCCAATTATCCCCAAAAGGAGAAAACGCCGCGCTCGCACAAAGGCAAATCGCAACAAAAGCGTAACGGGCTCAGGCAAGAAGAAGAACCGGAGAGGAAGGAGAAGGAGCCGAAGAAGAGCAGCTACACATCGCAGCAGCCTCTCGCGTGACGGTGCTCCTTCGGCGATCGCCGTTGCGGGCGAGAGTTTCACTCTCGATAAAAGAGGGACGAGCCGGCTAACCTCATGAATAACGGTGCGCGGCCCGTTAAGCGCTCGCGAGCGCGGGAAGGGAAAGTAGTTCTCTGAGTCACTGGGGCTCTCTCGTCGCGCGAGAGAGCGAGGCTGGCTTTACCCGATGTGCGTGCGAGTGTGCGAAGGATGCGTGCGAGATGAGGCGCGCGCTTCTCGCGCAGGATGCAGACGGTGAAATTCGCGTTTATTCGCTGAATTTAACTTTCTCGGGCGGAAGGTCGTCGTTTTCAGGATGAGGAAGCTTGAAGAAATCGGCGCTTCCGCTTTTTTTTTCTTGCAGGCTTTTGTGTGCGTCTCTTGTTGCATTTTGTATTTCTATACACGTATGCATAAAGTGCATCTTGAAACGAAACACGGCAATTTTGAATAAACAAACTATCATTTTTGTCCAATCAATAAAATTAGTCTGCTAACCGCTGTTTTTAACTGAAAAGAGGACTAATGCACAAAAGCGTAAAAAGCGAGAGATCGAGTGAGTCAATGGCGCACCGCGAGAGCAAGTCGCCCTCTCATCGCACGCGGGGGGCAATAATTCGAAGACGACGCCTGTGGGAGCCGTTATTCAGAGACGCGGAGATGAAATTGCGCCGGCGCATTGAGCGCGCAATTGCTCTCGCGGCCGCGGGACATAAGAGAACGCTAATGAACGAGCGCCTCTTTTTTCTTTTTTCTTTTTTTGTTGCGCGGCGGATCTCTAAAACCGCCTCTTCTTTGTCGGGGGGCCGGCTTTATTGGCGGCCATTGTTGCGCCGCGCGAGATAGGGGATCAAATTCGGAGTTTGCTTTGTGGGCTGATATAATTGAGCCGCGCGCGAATGTCGGTCGGTTGGCGATTGCGATATTATAGTCTGCACCGCGCGGTAATGGTTTTAGACGCCGACGAGCTTTTAGCGCGGAGAGGAGGAATATCTGTCGGGGATGAGGTTTATTTTCGCGCTTTTAATGCGGTAAAGTTGTATTTGAAATGTGCGGGTTTTTTTTTATTTACTGTATCGAGGTTGAATAATCCGTAGTGACGAAAAGGCTGGGTGATGCAAGCAAAACTCAATATTTCGCGCTCGACGCAAAAACTACGAGTACTTTTCAATCCATCGAGTTATGAGTGTTTCTCAATTCAGAAGCAAGCTAGTAAAGTTCAAGCTTAAATACCGACGCCAAAAATAATGTAAAATGATACTTGAAATTAGAAAAGTAGCTTTCAGTAGTCGACAAATCTCTGTCTTTCAGTTAAAAGTTCAGATCGTTCATCATTTTTTTACAAACTTTCCAATCCTCTGTCCATCGAAAGTAAATTTATAACCAAATCTCCACGACTTCGTTCACATCCAACCGAACAAATCTTTCCCCAACAGAACAAAACAAAGCTCCACATCCCAGGGCGAACTCCGCCGCAGACAAAGCATCAGCGCCGCGGTAAGGTCCAGCTTTGAAAATAGGTTTTCGCGCAAATCGCAAAAACGAAGCAAACCGGCCGCTCTTGCGCTCGCGTTTCCGCGTAGGCAAAATAGCCGCGCGGAGTTCGCCGCGCTCTAGCAGATTCGCCGCTCGAATTTTCCGAGAAGTGTATTATTGTAGCGGCGAGCGCGAGCGGCGGCCGCGCGCTTGTTGACCTGAAAATGCGCGGCGGGCAGCTGCGCGCGAGCCGCCAGAGGGAGACGCCTGCGTTTAAATGGTCAGCGGCGAAGGTTGCGAGAGCGAAGACTTGGCGGTGTCGCGAGAGAGCCGAGAGTCCGACTCAAGGATAGGATGGTATTGAGATTCTCGGAGAAATGAGGATGGGCGTTCGGGGGAGGGACGCGAGAGATGGACGAATTTCGAATGGTGATTCGATTTTGGAGAATTTGAAGGGATAATTATTCGACGGCCTTTTTTTTGTGTTTAACAATCTGTTGTTTTAAAAAGTATATTCTTTGGCTTAAATAAATTTTTAGTTTTGCACGCATTTCACTTCGGTGTGTCGTAATCACTGTTTTTTCAACGTAAAATTACGAGCACTTAAAGTTCATCCTGCTCTGACGTCAGCGTGTTAAGGTAACGTTTTCTATCCTCGTAAAATAAAGCAGCCCAGAGATTTTAAGCGATAACAAACTTTGACCTACAAGAATATATTACTCCGAACGACGCGAGAGATATTCAATCCAGTCAAAGTCGAAAATCCGAAGAACCCAATATAATTTCGTCGCCCCGAACGCGGCGGAGAAAAGCCTCGGGATCGAGAAAAACTACACCGGTCGCTCGTCGAGCATTTTCCTCCGCGGCGCTTGATTTTCCTCTCTCGCTTAGCTCTCTCTCTCTCTCTCTCGCCGCGTCTTAAACCGGCCTCTTTTGAGGTCAGGGCGAGAAGCGCGTGCAGGCAGCCGGCCGCCGTTGATCCTTAATTGTTACGTCGTCTCGCGAGCGGAGCCAAGGAGCCTCCTGCGGAGCCGACCTTCGCAGAGAGCTGCTGCTGCTGCTGCTGCCGCTGCAGCTAATGCACGCAGTCGCTCTTCTCTCGCTGTCTCCGCTCGACTTCGCGCGCTCCTCCGTTTTCGGAGGGGGGAACGGACTTCTTTTTTTTTTTGCTCGGAAGAATAGAAATTGCAGCGGGGATTTCGACGGTAATTGGAAGCGCAGCCACGTACATAATTCAATGTCGCATCGAAGAGGCGAATCCTTTTATCGCGCTTTAAAATCTCGCGGTTGGATAACTCACTCGTTGGCTTGGGAAAAGGTTATATGTACAGTCGACGATCGCGTTTAAAAGCAGCTCTCTCGCGGCGATACGGTTCGCGCGAGTTATCCCGGCTTACACTTTTGCAGAAGATAAGCTAATTAAATGAAATAGAAAGTAGAGGGCCTTTGCATACCGGTCTTACCGTGCCGGGGCCGATTCTACTGAAAATAGAAACGCGCGTGTGCACCGGCCGGGCCGTTGCGCAATCCATTCTTTTTTTCTTTTTTTTCAATTATCGTAGTTTATGATCTTGGTAACGATATTACTTACGTAAATATTCTTTGGGAGCCCGAAGCTGTATCTCGCGAGGTTATTAACCTCTTATAATTCTAATTACGATATTAAATTTCGGAGCTTTTTGTATTTTCGCAAATCCAAGTGGTTTTACTTATCTCTCTCGGTAAATTGAATTAACTAAATTTTATATACGTAATAGATAAATTGACATTCAACCGGTGCACGTAAGCAACGAGCATTCTGAAAAGCGAAACCTTCGAAACTTTCTTCGGCCGTATAATTGGAGCCCAAAAAGCCTCGTCTCCATTTCGACGCAAAGCTTATCAATCCCCATTTTTCCGAGCGACCAAAAAAATGCGTCTTCCGCGCTTGCTTTCACGAGCCGAAAAAATCTTGACATTGACTTTGCTCGGCCCGAAGAAAAAAAGGTTAAGTCACGGCCGGAGTGAAATTTCCCTTTCGAAAAATTTAGAGAGCGATCGAGCACGCGCCGGATTCCGCTGCCGATTCGTCGAGAGCCATTAATTATGCAGGTTGTTTTTTACGGGCGATCGTGATTTATTCCATCTCTGCCCGGGAGTTATTTGGTAACACCGAAAAAGGGACGACACCGAAAAATTTTCCGTCGCGTTATCGGGTGGTAATGGAATCGCACGATGGTATTTACGCGCTCGGTGAAAAGCGAGTATCTTTGCGGCGGTTCGAGTTTCTTCGCGGTTGCGTTATGTAGTTTAGAAACTACACGGCATGAGTTAACTCTGTTACGACTAATTGATTTCCGGTGCTAATGAAAGGCTGTCGTCGTCCGCGAGGTAATCAAAGTTGAAATGTCTGTTACAGCGTTACAGGGTATATTTATTGGTGATTTCAATTTTGTGAGTCACGAAAATGTTTTTAATTATAGAGCCCCCGAAATTATTCTCGTTGAAATTTTGAATTTTTATTCAATTATCATAATAAGAGAATTGATAACATTGTCAATTTATGTATAATATACAAAAGCTAAATCTTAACTCCATCGAACGAAAATCCAGCCAATTATTCCTCGCGAAACCGTAGCTCCAAAGCTACCCGACCGACATCGGAAAACCCACCAAAATCCCAATGTCAGCCGCAAAGATTCCCTCTTGCCTCAGCCTCCCGAGCCTTGAGTCCCAAACTGCGTCCGCTCTCTCTCTCTCTCTCTCTCTCTCTCTCCGGGGCCCGGGCCCAAAGGAGCCTCTCTCGCGTACGTGCTCGCGCCCGTAAAAAGTGAATGTCAACGGCCTGGCTGACCGTGGACGTGTGTGTGTGTGTGCGCGCGTGTGTTGCGGCGGCGGGCAGAAGGTGAAAGTTTTCGGTTATCGAGCGCGTGGCCTAGACCGTCGTGCAGCTCATCCTGCCGGCTGCTGCTGCCGTCGCCGCCGCCGCTACTTTCTCCTCTCGCATTATGCGCGCCACGGAAAAAAAAGCGAGAGTGCACACGCCGCCGCCGCCGTCGCCGCCGCGTGGGAGAGGCCTTATACCACCTTTGTCCGAGGGGATTTGCGTCATTGGCCGATTGGTTTTTCGGAGGAAGTTATTGCGGACCGGTCCTTAAAGGTGACGGGAGGCTGATAAGGGTGGCCTGGATGGAGGGATTTGAGACAAAGTGTATGACAAGTGGGTAATATAAAATAATTAGCTGTTGTTTATGCCGGGCCTTGAAAATACTTTTAATTTTTATTTATTTATAGTATGAAGGTTAGACTATATTCTCTTTAGATATTATGATCTTATTTTTAGAGTAGCGTATAAAAAATGATGCATATATATTTCAGAGGAAATGCTGGGAAAATAATTGCATATTATTTATAATGTTTATCATGAAAAATGAAATTTATTTTAAAAAATTTTCTGCATTTACAGTCTTTACTCTCCTATTTATAACTTTAATTCCTTGCAATTCACGAAGACAGACTACGCGGAGCATAATGCTCTTAGGAATTAACAGGTATACATATTTAGTAACCCCGAAACAGTCTCCAATTTCTACATATACTTGGAATAACTGCACCGCATCGTTACTTCAATTACGCGATCAAACACCGCGAATCTAATCCCCGACGAGAATAAGGGGAAATTCATTCCACCGCAAATAGAGCCGATTGTTTATTAATAAACACGGCCGGGCGATAAATTAACTCGAAAGTCCGAAGCTCGCGCGTCCGAAAGCTCGTTCCGAAAAAAGCTCTCGCGGCTCGGCAGCACACAGAGCGCGCGGCGCAACAAGGCGCCTCTCTCGAGCACGTCGCTCTGCGCGGCCAATGAAAAAAGCTTCCCCGGCCTCGGCTAAGCTCCTCTCTCGTCCAAGTGCATCGCACTCCTCGGCTCTCCCCTACCATCCGCTCCTAGGCGCGCATCTATACCGAACTAGCGAACTAACACCCGACACCCCACTCTCGGGGCAGCGGCGGCAGCAGCTCCCTCCTCGACCCTGGCTCCTAGTCGACGACCGGGTTCTCCTCCTCTCGGATGCGACCCCCACCGTCGTCGTCGGCGTCGGCGGTGGCGCGCATAGAGAAAGAGCCGCCGCCGCCGCCGCCGCCGTCGCTGCAGCAGCGGCGGCGGCAGCAGCAGTGCCGTCGTCGGCACGCGAGCAGGCGGCACCCAGTACTCGCCCTACTTTGGCCCAGCCGACATCACATACACTCACTCCCTCTCTCTCTCTCTCTTTCGCTCTCGCTCGGTCTCTCGCCTCCGCTCCTCTAGTCTCCGGGATCCGATGCGCGTCACGTGCGCCGCCTAAGTAGCTGGCATGAATGAGCGCCTGCTGACCTCTCGCGAGGGGAGAGGGAGCTTTTAGTTTTTAGCTTTCTTAGCGATCTCAACTCTAACCCTCTCTCTCTCTCTATCTATCTGTCTGTCTGTCTGTCTCCGTCTCTCGTACACACTGCCGCCACAAGCTCGTTCTCTAATCTACATGTGTTCTATACGCTTCGTTCTGTGATTATTTCTCGACTGATAGACTGGTTGTATCCGCCACGACTGCTATATACCACTGTCCATCGCACTGCCAACGGGAGACTGGACGGCCAAAGAAACCGGAGCGCTCGATAGCTCCGAAGTGCATCGCACCCTGAAACCGAGAGTGGCAATACCGCGACCCAGTTTCGCGAGCGAGCGAGCAAGCAAACGCGCGCGCCTCCTCTGCCTCCTCGCGGCGCGCGGAAGGCTCTTCATGTGCAGTGAAAATTATTGTGCGCCAAAGTGTTGCTACCGCCGCCGTCCGGCCGGACGGCCCTTCCACCGCCGCGGAAGGGACGCGGAGCCCGCCGAGTGTGAGCCGACTCTCCTTCCGCCTCTCGGCGCCGAGATGCAGCCCGGAGACGAGCGGAACCGCCAGGGAAAGTGAAGAGAGCCCGGGAGCAGGAGAGAGCCGAAGAGCGCGAGCGCACGCACGCACACACGACTGGCCGAAGCGCGAGCTTTCGTCTTTTGGATGTCTTAAGTACAAAAAGATGTGAGTCTCGAGTACTTTTTATAGCGGCGTTTTCACTCTCGGAGAGGCGGACCTCATAGCTGGGCTTTGTCGGGACGCGTGGAATATATGCGTGGACGCGCTCTTCGAAGCGTTTTCGAACGTACGAAACGTAGTGTGGAAAATCTCGGTTTTACAACGTTTCGAGTGACGTAATCGTTATTTAAAAGTAGGATGTAAACAAACAAGTTGAAGAATGATAGTTGGCATTGTTTAAGGAGATTATCGTGCATTGGCTGAATTAAGCGAATGTTCAATTAAAAGTCCGCTGTTTTTATATTTTTTTTTAACGATTTGACCAACCGAAAAGAATATCAGAAGCTTTAAAATAGGTGAACCGGAAATTTTAATTATAGACTGCAGGCGTACAGTACGTTTTGCACGTACAACAAACGAGATAATCGATTCGATCGTTTTGACGAAAACATTTCTCAACGTTTCATGAATGAAAAAACACGAGATATTGCGCAATATTTATTTTGCTTACGTAGGAAGCAAGATACTACGTAAATCCGTTTGATTGATCGTCAATTTTTAAAAACATCACCTTTTCCTCCTGACTCTCATAAAATAAAAAAAACCTGCCAAACCCCACTTCGTCAGCGCGACCTCATCTAACTGTTTCCTAACGCAAAGTTCAATGCCAACCCAGCCTCCTCCCGAAACACCATCGCAGCTCTTCCGGCCTCCTCCTTCCAGCCGCTTCTCCCTCCTCTCCCGCCTAAAAGAGGCCGCAAAGCCTTCTCGAAAAAAAAAACGAAGGCGGAAAGAGGCGCGCTCTCGCGCGTATATCCACGAATCGCCGAACTTGATCTCCCGGGCCCCGAAAGGTCTAGGTCGCGCGTGCGCGCGCGCGCGGCCTTCCCTCTCGCTCCGCGCGCGAAAATCCCGCGCGAGCGCCGCGAGAGAGCGAATTCGTTAAGGAAATTTTCGGGCGCGCCGAAGGACGAGAGATAGCCGAGCAGCAGCCGCCGCCGGGGAAGAAACTTCGACGCGAGGACAGGCGATGCGTTTCTTATGTATGTTTCTGCGTGCGCCGGAGCGCGCGGCGACTCTTCCTCCCGAGGAGGCCTCGAACTTTCGATTTCGACACGGGACGTGTACGGTTTGCGGTCGGCGCGACGTTGGAGGTGTACGCTGCCGATGCCGAGTTTCGGAGATGGAAATGGGAAAGCTGGCGAGGAAGCGAGAATCGTGTGGACTTTTGAGCGAATATGCGCATATTTGATTTGGACGTTTAAATATTTAAGGTTTTTTGCGGCGTCGAGGCGACACGCTGGATTTTTGGGATATTTACGAGCGTTTAAAGTCTCTGAAAATTAATTACGAGGGAATTGGTAAAATATTTATATAATTCCGAATTTTATAGATCATTCACCCTGATCAAAACTACTTAACTCCATGCTGATTACGTCATGAAACTTGATAAGAGTGATTGAGTAGTCGAAGAAACTAATTTATTTTTATAACTTCGTAATGATCTAAACTTTAGGCACAGGTTACATTTTGCTAAAATGCCGTAGATGCTATATTTAAAATCCATTAGAATATTGAAAACAAAGGCATAACTCAATACTTAGACCTTGTCATAAGAATTTAACAATTAGAAAATACAGTGTAGTAGTGACGCATTACGTATTTTAACCATTGACGAATATTCTAAAACAATCCGCAAAACCTTGTTTAAATAATGCTTCTCTTAAAAGTCTATTTATTATATATTTGTTTTAGAATATCATTTCTGTACATATACTTTAGTAACAATTGAAATTCCAAAAAGTGAAACACCAAAATTCATTTAAATAAACTAAAATCTAAATGTCCCTTTAAAAATAGGTCAAATTTCGCACCAAGATACATTCCTAAAAGAAGCTCACTCGCCCTTGATTTTCCCCGTCTCCCGACCTAAATCAAAGCTAAAAACTATTCCCCAAAACTTCAAAGTGCACCTTTATTTCGAGAACACAAAGCGTCCCCGCTCAAAAGCTACCGAGAGCCCGCAGCCTCTCTTCAAATTTAGCGAACATCATCCACCGAGTGAAATACCGAGGCGAGACTCCTCGCATCTCCGTAAATTTCCCGGGCTGAAAAACCGCGAGCGGGTCAGAGAGCCTATCTCGGTGATGCGCGGGGCGATAAAGTCCGTTTGAGAGCGGACCGTCAATCCAGCGCGCGGAATGTCCGCCGGCGGCGTGTTACGGGGCGCCTTTCCTGCCCCCCCCCCCCCCCCGCGCGCTCCTCCTCGTTACGTAAACGGCAGGCCTAGAAATGTCGCTCGCGATCATTATAAACACGTCAGAAGCAGGAGCGGTGTATACGTCGCGCGGTCTTCCATTATTTGGAGCCGCCGGGGGGGTTTTCTTCCTCAGCGACTTGGGCGGAGGGGGGAGGGGTTGATTGCTAAGTGATGGCTTTAGTTCGTTAGGCTTTTATTGACGAGGTGCTCGGGTTGATTATGTTAAAGTTGGGATTGAAGGGAGCTGGTAATTGTGAGGGATAAACAAAGGCTGCTGCATTGTGCGCTTTTATTTCGTTTGAGAATAGCGATAGGTTACTTAGTCAATTTAAAGTTTTCATCAAAGATATTTGGTCGATTGTTTACGGCGGCTAATAAATTCATAAATTATAAGCCTCTTAAAAAAGAATTTAACGGTTTCTGGTGATAAAGAGAACGCTCAAAACGCACAGTTCAATTAATTATCTTGTATTTATTTTAATATATTTTAATGCGGTAGTGTTTTAGCATACACGTGAAAAAGTGTGTATTTCACTTGATACAGGGTCGAGTACAGGGTCGACGCCGGACAAAAAACGCAGTCGGCGACAAGTTCGTACTACGAAATGAAACGCGTCGTTATTATTATTATTATTATTATTCTCTCTTTTTGTTCATTTGCAACTCTAACTTCTTAATTCACCGGCTTAATGATTGACGTAAAAGGAGCAAAGTAAAAAATCGGCACTATTTATCACACCCAAATCCCAAGCCGCGAACAAACGTTTACGCGAATGCGCAGTCTATTTACCTCGCGATTATTAAATAAAATCGCGAAACGGTATCGTTCGCAAAAATAAATTTCGAAGCTTAATGAACCGCGGTCGTGGAAGTCGCTCGAGCAAGCAGCAGACGAAGCTTCATGAAATATTACTCGTCCCTCGCTCGGCGTTGTCTAGACGATTTTTGGTCCGCGACGGAGAAAAAAAAACACGCAAATGCAGCGGTGCAGGGCCTATTCGATGAAAATATTCTCCCCCGACGTCATCCAAATGCAAGGCGACTATTCTGGTTTAAGCGAGCACAGAAGAGTCTGACTGTTTCAACCCGCCGCGATGATGAATATTTTGCTCTTTGTAGCTCTTTGTTGGCGCTCCTCTGCGCGTAGTTTTCTACAGTGTACCGCACTGTGAGAGACCTCATTGCATTGCCTAGTAGAAAATGCTTCAATTTTCGCTCCGTAACAGCGTCATTCTTTTAGATTGGATCTATCCTACAAAGCTACTTAATATTAAAATTCTGACAAAAAACATTTACGCTCTAAAAACAAGTTTAAAAAATCTAACTCTCCCACCCAAAAATCTACATCAAAACAAACCTCCGCAATCGCCGTCCATCTCGACAAAACCGCGACTCGGTCTTTCGAGCTTGAAAAAGAAAAAAAGCTCGACTCTATCGACGACGCATCTCTTATCAACAAGTATAATCGGCCGGCCAGACCTGCGCCGCTTACAGCGTTCCATCCTTCTCTCGGCGCGCGCATAACACAACTCGTGACGCGCAACCCTCTCTTTTTCCGCTCGGCCGAGTGCGACCGAGGTTGGGATAGGTCGCGGGCACAACACACCGCGCAAACGCAATGCACAGCGTCATACGCGAGGCGTTGATCGGCGGCACGTAGCTCTTGGCTCGAGAGAGCTTGCGTCGAGGGGGAACGCTCGCTCGATTCAGGGATGAGTTTTTGAAGCTGGCGAATTGCTTTTTTTTTTTTTTAATTGGGGGTTTCGTTTTATTACAGAATTTTATTGGTGGAGATTTAGTGCAGAGATAATGTATCGTTAAAAGAGATTTGTTAAAAATAAATTTATAAAAGCTGAAAATTTGAAAGAGCATAGAGTTTAAGTCAGTTTTTGCAAAGTTAAGCGTATCTTGGAAAGCAGTAGGCATAATGGCAATTTTGTAGTAAAACAGAGCTGCAACCGGCAGCGATAGGACGAGCTTTGATAAGATTGCAGTCCACTGTAAACAGTGAACTTCAAACAGACACGCTTTTCTATCTGACACAATTACGATTCCATTAATAGTTTTCGCCGACTCCCCGCGCGCGCATCGACCGCCGAAAAAAAGAGAAACTCGCAGAAAAACAAAAGCGGCGGAGACGGCCGGCGATCAATTAGGTGTTCAATTTGGCGTCGAAAAGCCCCCGGCGTCGACGCGGCATTTTTGAAGGCGCGCGCGTTAACGGTGCGCCTCGGGATCGTGTGCCGTAAAAATATTTTCACCTCGGTGCATAGAGACGGAAAGTGCGAGAGGCCGCGGAGGAAGAGAGAAAGAGAGGGAGAGAGAGACGTGCCATTAGTCACGCTGCGAGTAGGAACTCGAGCCAACCTTGTCGGGCCTCGCGGCTCGTCGCAATAGGCTCCTTCCCTCTCTTTAGCTCGTTCGCGATATATATTGTAAAGTGGCTTGTTTACCGGATTCTGCAGGGGTGGAAAAATTGCGCGATAAGCCGTCGGGATTTTTTTTTTATGTCGGCCGTCGAAGTTCGAAACGGGAGAAGAGAAGGCCTCTGATTGCGCGGGAATTTTCGCTGAAAGATTTCTGATTTTTTTTTTTTTTTCTATTTTAAGTGGGAAATTTCTGATCGATATTGTGGACTATGTTTCGAGACCTCGGCGAAGGTATTTTTAGAAAATGCGTATTCGTTCAGACCTTATGGACGGCTGGTAATTCCTGAAGGGATTTAAGCTAGTTTTACTTTTTCGAATTCAACTTGATTAATTTAATAACTGGCAATATTCATCATCAATAAGCAAAGTGCAAAGTAAACGCAAACTAGGAATCTCCCAGATTAGATAAGCGACGAATTCCAACTCTCCCAACAAACCACCTCGACTCCCGACGCACCGCACGCGCAAACGAAACCCCGTCGACTCCCTCGCAAGCAAATCTCGAAAATTGCTCTTCGCCCCGCTCTCGCCGCGTCGCTCGCTCGATCTCGATCTCTCGCTCGAAGTTTACATCAGCTCTCTCGGGCCGGTGCAGCGACGGCGGCAGCTCGGCGTCGGCGTCGCTCTCGGGCAATAAAAAGCTGCGGACTCGGCCGGCGACTATAACCGGCTAGATCGGCCGTATAGAGGCCACGTGCGCCGCGCGGAGAGCCCGAGAGAGGCGGATAACGCCGCGGCGGCGGCGGCGCAGGCGCAGGCGAGCGAGCGAGGCACTTTCGCGACCTATGCCAATCTCGAACTAAATATATCCGAGCGCGGCGACGACGCCGCGCGGCTGCATCGCAGGCGTCGGTGTATCGAGAGCCTTACTATACCGAGCCGAGCTGCCGTCTGCTTTTCGCGAGGCGCGGCGGGCTTTTTTTCGAGGAATACGAGCGAGGATGTATCCGGGCGCGGATGCTGGAATTGCGGGGAATTGGGTTGATTGGTTTATTTGCCCGGGGGAATTGTTCGACAAATCTTTATTGGAATGTGTACGTAGTCGCCGGGATGATTTTAACATTCTTCACTATTCACCAATATTTCTTTATTTACCAAAGCTCAAAAAAAGAGAGAATCAATCCTCTATTTCCCTTCTTTCCACGTTACACGGTACACGCAATACCCGCACCAGCCGCGGCTAGACTTGAAAAACAGACAAAGCGCGAGAGAGAGAGAGCGAGCGCGCTTGACAATGTCGGCCGTAAAGAGCGCGTTCAAGGCGTGAACTCTATTGCATGCGAGCGCTGCCTGTGCAAATTGCGCGCGACCGAGCGATCTCGTAACGCCGCCGCCGCGGAGAGGAAGAGACGAACGCGCTTCTTGTCGTTTCCTTTCGCAGCCGCCTACGCCTGATGGCTTTTTCTTTTCCTGCTAACAGTTTTTCGCCCGCGTCTCGAGCGATTTCGCAAGTTTTCAGGCTGATTTTTTTTGAGATATCGCGTTTATTTTTACGGTATTCAGAGATTAATAAAGATTCTAAGGCCGAGATAAAGTTTTCTACTTATTTTTAGATTTATAGAGTCGCTGAAGTAACTGTCTCAATATTACGACCACCGCTACATTGTCCAACAAATCGTTACCCGCAATGTCGAACCCCCGGTTTTTATCGCCTCTCAAAGGATACCATTCCAGCAACTCTCAATTAGCGCTCCGAAACTCGCAGCGGCAGAAGCCGCACAGAAACCGGCTAAAAACACCGCGACAAATATACACGCTCTCGAGCGGCGAAATCTCCAGCGAGAGAAAGAGCCATCGGTCGCGCGCATAAATTACCCGCGTGCACTTCCCTAATGATCTCACCTGGACTCGCGACCTTGACACGCGCCGCGGCACCGGTATATTCGGCCGGGCGATTCCTGCCGGCAAAAACAAGCAAAAGCGACAAAATCCGCGCTCGCGCAGATTGAATATTTAAAAGCGAGGACTCTGCCTGGATAATTATGTGGGAATCCTTCCTTCTTTCTTCTTCTTCTTTTTTTTTTTCGTTCGGCCTCTCGGCTTCGGTCGGCGCGTAGCGATGTGACCGTGAAACAGCGAGGATTTTTATGTCTCGAGAATTCGAATGAGGGGTGCACGAGAAAGTTTGAGGAATATCCTAGATCTCGGCGAAGTTCGCGGAGTTTTGGAAATTTTAGGAGAGAATTTGGACGCGAAATTTATTAGACGCGAAGCTTCGAGCTGGTACTATTATAATACTCTTTGGTTGAACAAACGCGAAATCGACTGTTCAGTGCAGCGATTTTATGCAATGAATTTTTTTTTTCGTCGCATATAAACAGGGTAGGCAAGATTTATCGATTTCATTGACTGAAGTTGAGTTCATTGAAAGTGTATAAAATTTGCAGAAAACGCTATATTAGCCAGCCTCACTATGAAACAAGACGGATGTCATTAACATTTCCCGAAGGCCAACACATTCCAGGTGATAAATTCATTTCTATGCACCTGAAAGCGGCAAAAGGCCAGAATTTACGTGTCCCCCCCTCGGGCAGCTTCCTCAATAAACCTCCCTCGGAAAACCTGCCGAAATCCCCTTTTCCGCGCCTCGAACACGATCTCCTCTCCCGAACTCTTCCACTCCGCTCGAAAATCCGGAGTCCGCGAAGGAAAACAAACGGCGCGCGCCGAGTGCATTAGAAAAGGCTCTCAGCCAGTCGGTCACGCGATTACTTGGCTTTGCCTAGACGCCGCGAGCAAGTGCAGCGCCATTAACCCACACGCACGCACACACACACACACACACATACACGTAAGCCTCAAGAGCAGCGGCTCTCTCGCTTCGCCGCGGAATATCGTCGACGTCTCTTAGCGTCGTCTCGTGATGCCGAGGTGTCGACACTCCTCTCCGTGCACGGCGAGCCGCGCGGAGGTCGATCGCTCGGCTCTCACGGACGCGATCGCCGCCGTTGCCGCCGCCGCCGCGGCCTTACGCCAAAGACGATGATGAATTTCTAGAAAATGCAGCTATTGCTCTTCCCCCACCGCGGCGGACGAGTAGGAGTCGATGGACGAGCGAGGTGATGCGTTTTTTTTTTCCTTCTCTTTTTTCCGAGAACGGAATGAGAGTTGCTGACGGCGATGATGATGATGATCGAGAGAGCCGGATTTTATATGCTGCGGAGTGGCTTTCGCGGGTGGATTTTTTTATCGTTCGTATTTTTTTGTTTAATTGGAATGACAGGGGGAGGAGGCGTTGGAAGAAAGTGTTTGTTTTCCGATTGGTCTTATCTTCGGGTGACATGGTGATGATAAGTCGCAATTGAAGGTGTACTTATCAGCAGTCAAATGGACGTGTTTTTCTTTGGTTGGACTGAATGTAAGCTTCTTCTCGTATAATGAAATCGTGTACGTCTTAGTTCTTTAAACGTACCTTCGACCATCATTGCAATTTCCTTCGAAACCGACAATGAAAATAATTTTCTGCACTTCAACTATTCTCTTTACTAAAAAATAGAAAATATATTAGAATAAAGTTAAATAGTTTCAGTCCGAATCAGTTGCGATAACGAAGCAAGCAGGTCCCGCAAAATCCGCACCGCCAAGTACATTTGCACGCGATCAAGAACCTCACCGCCCATTGCGTCAAAGCCCCGTCCAACATATCCACCGAATCGATATACACCCCGTTATTTTCGCGACGCAAAACGCGCAGCTCATTACGCGGAGCGCGCGTCCTTCCGGCGAGTGAAAATAAATCAAGCGGCCGTTCGGGGTTTTATATCGGCCGAAAACGCGGAGAGGCCTCGCGCGGATTTTCCGGCCCGCGTGTTTACGCCAACTCTCTCGGCGTGCGCGAATTTTACGAGCGCGCCTAAAGAGGGGGGGAGGGGGGAGCGATCGACGCGGGAAAATACACGACTACGTATATATATACACATATATATACTCCCCCGCGCGACGCGCTTATTTGTCAACAATCTTTATAGCGGCCCGAGCTTTTTGTTTCTTTGTATAAGAGCTGTTGTCGAGTTTTTTTTTAATGGGTCAGTCGGGAATGCGGGGAGGATGTAATGAAAGCTGTAACAATGCCGTTGCGCAATGTGGGATGTTTTTTCTGTTTTGCTGAAAATTTGTCGTGTTTGCGTTTGGTGATGGGCCGTTGATTAGTTTTTGTCGCACTTTACAGCATTTCAGTTTCAAAACTAACTGGGAGCCAACTAAAAAGTATAACTGATTGTTTCCACGAGTAGTTGTTTTGGTTGTTCTCCAATTTACATGTTATCTTTCGTGCCTCTTTATCGACAAGAGCAATTGATAAATTAAAATAAATACAAAGAACGCTAAAGTGATAATGTTGAATAAAATCTGAATCATTAAACGGTAAAACCCGTAGTCATAAAAAATACCTCGCGACCTTCAAAAGTCCAAGAATACAAAAGCACTGTTGTCAAAAAACCCACTCAGAAAATTTCCAAAAAAAAAAAAAAAAAACATCTAAACACCCCAAAATACTGCATCTCCCCAACTCCACCCACTCCTCTTGCGCAACCCCCGCAGCTCTAAAACGAAGCCCCCCCATCAGCAGCGGCATTCCTCCTCACAAAGAAAAGCTCGCCTCTCGGCAGCCTCCGCTCTAAGAGCGAAGAGGAAAAAAAGAACACCTCGGCGCAGCCAGCGCACGTCTCAATAATCGCTCGGCGCAAAAAGCAAGCAGCGCGGCGACTGCAGCAGCGGCAGCTTAGCGCTCGCCGTTGAAAGGAGCAGCGCGCAGTAGAGGGTTAAGGGCGAACGTTTGACGCTCGCGGAAGGTTCAGGGCCGCGCTCGCTCGCTCGCGCTCGTTCGCGGCTCTCTCGCTATCAGCTCTCGCGCGGCTCCTCGGGTCCAAAGTGCCGCGCCGCCGCCGCCGCCGCCGCTCGCCTAGGCTAGTCAGTTTGCGAGTATTCTCGAAGGCTCTCATATACACACTAAGCACCGCTCGCGAGCCAAGCGTATATATACATACGTATACGTACGTATTCGCGCGAGCGCAGGCGGCGAGTGCATGCAGCCGCCGTCGCCGCCGCCGCCGCCGTTGCCGGCGGTGTGATTGACATTAGTAAGTATGCCATGGCCGCCCGCTCGCTCGAACGAGGGAGAAGGAGAGGAGAGCGATAGTCGACGTCGACGACGGCGACGACGCTCGCCTAGCCGATTACGCTTAGTTCGATCGCGCGCGCCGAGCGAGATCGCAGCCGAGAGAGGCTCCTCCGCTGTACAAGCCGCTCTCCTCTCCTCCGCCCTCTGCTCTCCGCGCGCGGAGAAAAGAAACGCCGACCAAAAAAAAAGGAAGGAAGAGCGAGAGAGCGAGAGAGAGAGAGTGAAAGTTCCGCGTGGCTTTTTGGCATTGACTCGGGCGCGCACACACGCACGGGGATATATCGAGGTCAGTGGTGCCACCACCTCTCCTCGCCGCCGGGCCTCAGGAGCGGGGCCCCCGAAAAATCCTCGGGCGCTCTCACTCGGCGCCGAGCCTCCTCCGCGAACGGTACTTGGGCCTTTTTTCCACTTTTTTTTTTTCACTTTCCGTCGACGCGCGCCGCCCGCAAAAGCGCGTGGTGGATCGTATACGCGTACACCGATCGGACTGTGTTTGGGAGTTACAAGTGACAGAGAGATAGAGAGAGAGATAGAGAGACACGCAAGTGGGTGGGTGGACTCGCGTGGTGATGAGTTGTGACGTGCGCGAGCTGTGCCGCCGATCTTTTTCAGACTCAGAATAGACGCGGAGGATGTGCACCAAGATGAGCGTGCTGCACGGCCGACACTTAGGTACGATGTGTTTCTTCTTATTATACTCTTCCGTTGTAAACAACGGCTCGTAATGCTCTCGTTGTCAAAGTCGATAAACGTCCTGTTTATCGTCGTCACCGAGCCACTTGCTTTTTACGTCCAGCAGTTGCAGGCTGCAATCGGTGAAAGTATTACGTTAGGGGAGATCACTTACCTACACCATGCGGTTTTCGAGCGTTTACTAACATCACTTTTACTTTCTACTCCGAGCGGCCAGCAATAACGACCCCTTTCTTGCGACAGCACCCACTGAAACCTCGCAGGAAATCGAGCAAAAACCTCGCCGACAGACACGGCGAAAAACGGGAGCCCATCCGCGGGCTCCCCGCGTGCATTAAAATCGGCACTCCGCTCCTTATAAATATCCCCGATCCCCTCGTAATTCCCTCGACGACTTCCTCGTTCCGAAGCAGCTCGAATATCTCTCGGCGTCGAGAGCTTATCCCCCCGCGTAGCGACTTAGGACCCGGGCCGCAGGTTGGCACACCAGGCGCGCGTTGCTCAAGCTCTCGCTCGGGAGGCTAATGACTCCTTGCTTGCTTGCGCGCGGCTCTCGAGCGCTCGCTGCAGCTTACTTTACCCGCGAGCTCGCGCCCGCGCGATCATGATCGTTCAGCGGTGACGCGGCCTTCGGGTCAATAACACCGCGAGAGCGCGATTTCACAATTGCACGCTTCGCTAATTGCAAATCGCAATTGCCAACTGAGGCCCGCCGCCGACGCCGCCGACGCGGCTGTGTGCGTGAGCGAGCCGAGAGCTGCCTGTGACGCGGTGTGACGGACCGACGCAGGTGTCGTTGTCGGGGCTCGGGCTCGAGCGAGCTTGCAAGTGGATGCTGGAGACGGCCGGGGAACGGGGCGAGGGGGAGGGATGAGTTCGTTTTTAGAACGTTGGGTGATGCTGGAATTTGAAAAGGATGCAGGTCGGTCGTAGTAAATATGAGGATGATGAGAGGAAACAAAGTTTGCGCGAGAAGAGTAAACTCTTTTGTTTCCGCGGCGTGTAACAAACACACTTTGAATAATGTGCAATAAACGCATAGACTGGTTGAAACCAGCTAGTATTGACTTCTGTTGACTGGTGGAAGCCTTGCCTCCTATTCCTCTGCTCAAGTTCTGTGCTTTTGTAAAAGAAAAGGAGGTCGAAATAATTCCTTCGCTGTAATTACTATTTACATTGCTCGAGAATCCACTTGAAATTTAATGAAAACGTCGCGTTCCCTACGAAATTTCTGTGCGATAGAAGGGTATCGAGCTCCGATAATGCAATAAATTACTTTAAATCTACATCTAAATTTGTATCCTTCCATCCAAGGATTTCAATTTTAACATTCCGAGCAAACAGTTCTGCAAGCCCATAACTCTCAACTTTTTCTCTCCGCCGTTCCTCACATTTTTCAAGAATACATATATACTTATGCATTTTCATCGACTTATGCTAATTTAACTATTATTTTATTGTATTACATAAAATAAATAGTAAAACACACCGGATAATTAATCATTATGTTAAATTATGCTAAAATATGAGTGGTTAAAAGGAGGTTGAAAAAAAATGCTATGTATTATAATTATAATATAATTAAATCGATGATTCAGAGCTCACCGCGAGGATCATTTGGAAGTCAATGATACACTGATATCATCAATCGACTAGTTACTCTTAATTCTCCCAACCTCGATAAACCGTCGCGCTTAGCGCCTAAAAACTGCCTCCCGAAAAACCTCTCCGTTCCCACCGTTCCATTATCAATGAAATCGTCGTTACGCGAAACACAGCGGTAAAAGCCCACACCTCCCGCATCTCTGCAAAAATCGCGAGCGAGGCGCTCTCCGCCAGCAGGCCGGAGGTGTATATATATAAGCGGGGGCCTTATGACACAACGCCGCGTCGGCAGGAAAAGTAAGGTAAGGCCAGTGGTATAATAGAAACTTTCACTGCGAAAGTTCAACGTCCGCGCGAGCGGCGATCGGCGGCGGCGGCGGCTCGCTCTCCGACTCTCACTCGCGAGTTTGCGCCGAGCGCCGGGGAAAAAGACGACGGCCGCCGCCGCGGTTCTCTTTCCTTTCTCTTTTTCCATCATCGCGCGCCGCGAGAGACCCGCGAACGGGATTCGCTGCAGTTGCGTGTCTCGCCGTAACTGCCGTTACTACTGGAACGCAAAGCCGTTTTTTTTTTTTTCGTAGTCGATGGGGCTTCGATGCGTAACTACTCGGCGATTTATGTAAAATCGCTGGTCTAGTTCCTCGTTCGGTGGTCGGTTATGTCACTTTGGGACGGTTGGTCGTTTCATTGACGGGGGACGGGAAGATTCTTCGAGGGAAGAGGAAGTGTTGCATCTGCTTGCGCGAACCGTAAATAGACCGGGAGAGAATACATTTTACGATTGAAAACCGCAGCGAAACGGTTACTTGAGTATTCAATTTTGACAGCTCTCCCGTGGAACTGAATAATGTGTAATTAAAGATGCCACTTTCGAAACAATGAAACGAAACTCGACTAGTCACCGAGCGTCTAAAAAATTTCTCCTCTTTCTTCTCCGACTGGGAGGTGTTCGAAAATAACTAGTCTAGTGCTTCTGTGAAAGGTCAAAGCGGAAACCATAATTTCACTTTGAAAGAAAAATCGTTCGCACACGTATATATATATACACGAAAAGAGAAACGGGTATTTGTAATTTATATACCTTTTTTCTCGCTCCTGCTTTTATTCGAGAAAAAAAAAAGTCTTTTTACATATCGCGAAAAGTAATTTACCGCGACACTTCCTCGACCGACCCGTTTCGCTTACGTAAAACTGCACGGGGGAGAGACGCAGAGAACTCGAAAATGCGCGTTCAATTAAAAGCCAATAAGAAAGGGAATTCTCTCTCGGGGTCCGCTCGATCGGCCGGGGGAATCGAGCAACTTGTCGACTCGTCGGCCGTCCGAAAAAGGTTAAACAGCCCGGCTTCGGATGGAAAGGAAAGAGTCGAGAGCGATATTAGCTCGTGAACTCGTGAAGCACTTTCTATTCTCTTTTCGACGTAATCAGACTGGATCCGTTTGTTGTGCTCGCGAAGCTGCGTGAACGATGCTGTTTTTTGGAAATTGCATTGAGGGGACGTTAAACTTTTCTAAATTACCTAAAAGCTACATTTGAATTTTTGTATAATTTACTTCAAAGCGTCACCATCCGATACTAACGCATATCCGGTTCAACGAACCAAAACGACTAAATTTTCAAGTTCACCAAATAAGAATTCGTTAGGCACAACCCCGATCCATCTTCCAAAAATACACCTCCTCCCCTCCCCCATCGAGCCCTCATATAAAAGTCTTAAAAAACACCGCGGGCACAATGAAAACGGAAACACAATCCGCTCGGCAGAGAGAAAAAAAAGCACGCAGACCCACACACACACACACACAGACAAAGCCGAGCCTCGGCATAGAACTAGGATGTCACGGCGTGGGAGAGTCACTTTCACCGTCCGCCGCGCGAGTAGCGGTAAATTCTCGCTCGTAAAATCGTCTGCGCTCAGCCCAGCCGGGATCACCTACTTTCCGAGCAGCCCGACCGTTATGAGGCGATACGTACGCACTCGTAGGGTCCCCCCCCCCTCCTCTCCCTCCGTTCCCGCGCGGCGGATACAGAGAGCGCATCCCATTTTTCCGCTCTCCGCGCGCATTGTTTCCGATAAGTGCGCGGGTCGGGGAAGTGTCTCTCTGGTTAATTTCTCTCTCCGGATCGAGATGAGTATCGACGGATTTTCGAGCAGATATAAAGTCGCGTCAATCCGGTGCGACTGACGAGTGGAAAACAAAGAAATGCAAACGCATGTGTATATATATATGATTGCGGATAGACCGAGAATATAACCAGTTAAAGAAGCGCGACGACTTTATTTTCAAAACTTTTCGACGGACTTCCTGCCAGCTAAAAATAGAGTGGAAGGAACGTTTTTTTTCCGCGAGCTTCGTCGGCAGTCGAGCCTGTAAAGACAGTTTCACTGTCACGCGCCTCGATGCGTAAACGAAAAATCTCCGCGGCCGCGGCAGATATCTCGGAAGTCGTGAAAGCCGCCGAGAGAGAGAGAGAGATATCTTTCTCCTTACGGCGGGGCAAGAGGGTACTTTTATATAACGCGTCATACCCGTCGCTATCGCGGTCACTCCGAAACTCGACCGCTTCAAGATGCTACGCACGAAGACTTTTCCTTTCTCTCTCTCTCTCTCTCTCTCAGTCCACGAATTTTAATCCAAAGATTCCTGCAGCTTAGAAAGCGAAGTACCTCCGAAGGTTTCGTCTTGTTTTTTTCTCTCTCTCCCGCGAAATTTGCACCGCCGCCGGAAAGTGAAAGTATACACGGTCTCCCTCGAATTTTCCCGCGCTAAGCGGCGAGCCGCCGCCGCCGCCTCCTCGTTGCGCAATCCGGGGGCAAAAAAGGCCGCTGCCCCTAACGACACCGCGTGTCCTTTTTGTCATCATTTTCCACCCAAAGACACACTTTCTCGGCCGGCATTTGCATACACGCGCGGCCAGCGGCACACAAAGCGTTCCCCTTCTCGGGGACCGTTCTCGCGTCTTCTTCAAAAGAAGAGGAGAGCAAAGCGGCGGAGAGGGGTGACGATTGAAAAGGGACACTGCACGCGCGAACACGCGATGCTCGAAGAAAGTGACTGGCTCGCTCTGCGAACGTATAACGGGAGCCTGCGGTCAGCCCCGGCTTGGGAGCGTGTAATTTTTCTTTTTGCTTCTGTTCCTTTTTTAAAGAAAGGGCTATTGTTAAATCGCGGAAGGTGAATCTTTCGAGGAGGAAGAGCGGATTGGGTCGTCGGCTAAAAGCGAGAGGATGGAAGCGGTAATAAAAGGTCGGAGTTTGAGGAAAGCGGCACTTTCTAAATATTTTTTTTTTACCGCCGATATTTACTTTCGTAAATTTAAAGAGCCCGGACAATAATTAAGTCAGTCGGGTTGAAAAACAGTTTTTGCCGCATAGAAAAACATGTCCGCGGCGTGTATTGTGATTACTAATATATAGAAAGCGAAGAAAAAACGACGCGTCTTATATAAACGAACAGCGTATGATTTTTAATGAACTTGACTCTTTTGTCAGAACCATCCACCTTGCAAACGGAATGAAAAAGCTCAGCTCCAAAAATAATTCCCTCTATCGTCCGACTTCTAAATTACGCATTACAATCGCCCCTCGCCTCTGCCACCGAAGCCAACCCGAACACCTCAAAGCTCCCTCTCTCCCCGGTCCAAAACTTCCACCAAAAAAAAAGAGGGTCCTCAGTCCTCGGTTCGCAAAAACTCTGAAAAAAAATCCTCTCTAAGCTTCGCTCGGCTCGCACGCACGGCACACCGGCCGCTCGGGATTATCGATGCTCGCGCGCGGGGCTCCTCTCTCTCCGCTCGCGCGCGGCTGGCTGGCGCATGCATGCATTGGTTACGCAAGAGAGCGCTGGCGTGTGTGAGACTGCTGACCCACATACGGCCTCAGGGAGCAAGGACCGCTCGCGCGCCGCTGCAGCGTCGATACCCGAGCGGCGGCCCGGCGGCGGGGAGGGGGGCACGCCGAGAGAGCCCGTGTGTGCGCGCACGTGCGGAGCCGCGGCGACATCTCGCGGCGGGAGCCTCAGGCTCGAGAGAGCAGTCGGACTGCCGGAGAGCGAGCGAACACTTGCCCGAGACGTATATATGTGTGCTTGCGGACGAGCTGCTTCGCGAGCGATTCTCAAGGGGGGAGGAGGTGGTGGTGGTGGTTGGAGGAACGGTTGCGGGGTTGTTGGGCTGGTTTTCGGAAAGATTTCGTTTAGGGTTTAAGTTTGAATATAATATAATTCTTAATGATTTGAAGTTCTTGATGCAATTTTTTAACTGAATTGAGCTTTTGATGCTTGCAATAAAAGCTGAACAAGTATCAAATGACGATCTATTACTTTTTAATGAAACTCTTACAAGCTTCGTAAAGTGTGAAAGAATAACGTTACAAGCTACGTAAGGCTACCGCTTCAATAACAATAACAGCAAAATTCTAATAATAATTACTGGGTTAATAAATTTCGATAAATCGATGCTCGCGCGCGTAACACGTCGCAAAAGTCGAGAGAGCTTTTCCCGTCGCGCCTCCGCTCCACCAGAGACACCACTTTAGCCGGCCGTGTCTCGGCGTCGATCCGAAACTCGATTACGCCTCCAAAAACCGTCCGTTTCGCCACCCGCGGCCGACGAAAACCAGGCCGAAAGTCAAAGAACTCTCCCATCCAGCGGAGCGGCTCGAAATTCGATCCCTGGCACACCTGACGTAACACCATCAGGCTCCCGGCCCGTGCCCCGGAGCATCTCGCCGAGATTCCCATTGCTCAAGCTGCCCCGCCGCCGCTCCAGAAAGGTGTGCTTTCCTCCTCTCTCCTCATTGTCCGCGGGAATTCCGCGGTAAATATTTACCAGTCGGCCGCTCTTGGGAGCTCTCGGCTTGCGAAAACCGCGGGGGGGAGGGCTTCGACTTTCGCGCGCGCGCCGCCGCCGCCGCCGAGCTGCCGCAATCAAAATAGACGATTTGGCAATGCGCGAAGAGCGGATGGATCGTGACCCGAGCGCGGGTCCCCCCGCCGATATATACATCGCTCGCGCGCACGCACTTAAACTCTCGGGCGGCGGGGGCCTTGAACGTGTTGCGCGCGGAGAAAACGCGCGCGCCGAGCGATCGCCGAGAGCCGCGCGTTTCGCGAACGTAGCTTGTTTCGGAGTTCAGGGCTAGCTGATTCACGGCGCGCGCGCGGGGCCTTTCACTCTCGAGCGATGACGAGCTTTTTCCAGAGCTTCTTTGTTGGGTGTTACGTTGAGGAGCGCTGAGGGTGGCGGGAGTTATTGCTAAATGGGAGGGGATCGCGCGGTGACCGGCTGATTTGAATGATCCGGTAGAAAGTGGATGGAGGTGTTTACTAGCTTCGATCGAGGTGATATCGTAACTGTTCGTGGAACCGAGGCAGTTTTGAGAAAACTACAAATGTGTAATTGGGCAATTTCACAACATATTTACTGTAATATTACGTTGTTAGCTACTCTTCAAATAAATATTTATTGCCCAGCTTCGTTTGCTACAAACAACGACCAAACAAATTCTTATAACAAATGCGCAAAACTCAAAGTTTTTCGCCGCAATTAAGCAAAACTGCAATAATCCCCCCTCGCGGCATTGAGCTCTCGAAGCAATATTGAAAAATGCGAGCGTCCGTGAGAATCGCATGTAAAAGCTATTATTTTTCGTGCTCCGGCGAGAGAGAGAGAAAGAGAGCTACGCCGAGCTACGCGCGGAGTCCGGGGCTTTGAAAAACTTCATTCGCGCGCACGCGACCTCGCTCGGCTCGGCACGCAAACACCATTCCCATTGGCTTTTAAATTAGCGTTAAATTGGCCCTCGCCCTAAATTTTCCTCCTTTCTGCTGGGAAATTGCGCGGCTCTCTCTCTCTCTCTCTCTCGTCGAAGGCGAATTATCAAATTTTTCGAATTCGGACCGAGAGCGGATACATGGGACTGTGTTGCGTAAAGCGACACGCTGCGCGCTCGGAGCTTTTGTGTGCGAAGTTTCGCTGCTTTCTTCGTTATTGTGCAGAAATTTGCATGAGAATTGGCTGGAAATGAAAGTCGGCCGATAAGAGAGCTCGATTCGAAAAATATCGCAGCCTTCTTTCGCGGTTGAACTGCGCAGTAAATTCCTGCGAATAATAGACAGCGTCCAATTTATATAGACGTCTATATATAAAACTCATCGAGCCTCGCGTTATTGAAAGCCGAAAACAAAAAAAAACTGTGCCACACGACGCAGTGAATCAGTGTGTAAACACGCGCCGAAAAATGGTTTTACCGCTATCCTCGCCAAAATCGCAAAACCCACATGACGCAATAAAGCGCCTAACACCGAAGAAAACAAAGCCCCTCAACGCAGTTAACCTCCCCGAAAAAGCCGAAGCGCTCCGAGAGCGCGGCCGGGTATTTTATTTTTTTTTTTTACGTAACGGAGAACGTAGTGTTTACGCGAGTGCGTACCGACAAACAGGTGCCTTAAGAGGTTAAGGTCGCGGCGTTTGTTTTCCTCGCCGAGTCATCGGCAATTTTTGCGAGCCGCCGCCGCCGCCGCCGCCGCGATATTAGCCGGCCGCCGGAGCAGCCGGCAGCGCAGACTTTTGTCTCTCTATTTCTTTCCGATGCGTTGCGACATCGCGCCAACCTCTCCGTCTCTCTCTCTCCGTCGTGCGCGCAAAAGCTGCCTCTATCGCGCGGCGTTACGTTATCCAGTTGCGTGTCAAGGCGACGGCGGGAGGGGGGAACTGCGAATTCGGAGCTATCGCGCTCGAAAGTGCCGTTAGACGAGCCGAACCGAGCCGCTTCGCGAGAGCCGAAACCGGTATTTCGGTATCGACGCTTCCGTTTTCTCGCTTCCTTTCGGACGCGATTAAGTGCTTAATGGCCCGAGTTTATGCGGGAAGGAACTTTTTTTTTCTTTTTTTTTTCGAGCTGTTGCATTTTTTTATACGCTCGGCCGTTTTTAGCGATTGGTAATCAATCGGCTAAATGAAGGCGATATAATCTACTAAATTGGTATATAGAGTATTTTTAGATATTATAATTCACAAAGTGTGACCCCATTTCTAAATTATTTGATAACTTTTAATTTTTTATTCCTAAGAATAAACAAGTTTTTAACGAAGGAACTTGATACCGCCATTAAAAATTTCTCAAAATTCCCAACAAATTAGAACCGTCCCAATCTACATACAAAAGCCCTCATTATTCATAAACACCTCGTAATTTTAAAACTCTCCTCCGACAGCTCCGTTCTCTCCGCCGATAAAACCGCAATTCCCGACTAACCCACACGACCGTAAAGTCGTCGCAACTCCCGACGCTCTCAATCATCTCCCATCCTCGCCTCCTAACCTAATCACCCCGCGGCAGACCGATCTGGTCCTCCCGCTAAACTGACCAGCCTCGAGTCGCGCGGCACCAACACCTTCCCGGAATCCCGGAATGACGGTCAATTACGCTATTGTACATTTTCCAGAAATATTCTCTCCTCCTCGTGCATGATAAACCGGAGATCGGCGGCGACACCCACGAATCGGCTCCTCTAATTCTTCTCCCCTCTGCTTTCTGTTTCAGGAATTATGACCCTTACGAGCAGCCCGTGTGAGCTAGACAACATGAGCTTGTTTCAAGACCTCAAGTTGAAAAGGAGAAAGGTCGACTCTCGATGTAGTAGCGACGGTGAGTCACGACTTCTTGTCTCGAAAATTTTCTCCGAGCCGCGCGCTCTCGCGGTTTAATTATAGCCGCGAATAAGAATATACGCGAGGGAACTGACGCGCGCGGGGGATCAGCACTTTCCCGAACGAGATCTTCGCTCCAGATTCGTAGGAGTGGATATTGTTTTGTACGGCGTGAGTATCAGTCGCTGGGCGGAGTGATTTACGGGTTACTTTTATATCTTTTTGTTTGGGTAGGGTACTGGCATTGTAATTACGGGTACCTCGTTGCGTAACTTGTGTCATAATTAATATTATACAACATTTTAGAAGCATAATGCATTAATAATTAATTAAACTTTGGATGATCGCACCCTGATTGAATCTACTTAAAGCATAATGTTTCACGAACATCCCTCAACGTCATTTAACCACTAAAAGAATCAACAAACATTCAACAGTACACCTTCAACAGAGCCCGAGAGTTCGAAGAATTCATTGAAACCCACCGCAAAACAATTATCTCCGTCGCCCAGAACTATACCCGAGATGATGCTCGGAATCAGAATGCGATCGGCCCACGCAGATATCCGCCTGTCGCTGCGTGGGTCGCGCGGGGGGGCTGCAACCGCTGCGACACGAGCTGCGTTTCAGGGGGCGAAAGTCACGGCGCAGCCAGTCCCCGGCGGAAATCCACCGGTCTAGTATGATTCCGTCTTCTCGCGCGGCGGGACGCGCCGTATCTCTTTCTCTCTCTGACGCGATTTCCATTGTCCGCGCCGGATTGGAGTCGGTTTTTGGTGATAGAAGCAGTGCGGGGAGAGCGGGAGACGGGACTTTTAGGTGGATTGTTGTGACGGGAATGATTATGATTCGATGAATATGTTTTTTTTTTTTTTTTTTTTGGTGACGACTTAAATGTAAAGTGCATTAAAGTTTGAAGTACTAAATTAATAATTTCGTTAAAGTAAAGTAAAGGGTCATGTTTATTTCAATTTACAGCAATTGTCTATTAAAATAAAAGACTGTCATTAATTTTTAAGTTGTTGAGAAGAAGTTTGCTAAATAAATTTCCCGCTTCTCTCGTTCAAGGTCGTAAAAATTCGTCAACTCAACAAGTCGAAATGAAATCACAGAATGACGCCATTAACAACGCTCTTTATGCTCTCCATCCGCCTAAAAAAAAACCCATGAACATGCCGTTCCGACAAATCGCCGCTTCGAAACGACCGAATCGTAATCGCATTTCCCCATTGTGCAACAACCCTCTTACGTAAAAGCTCGTTCACCGGGAGCATATCCGAACGAGGATTAGACCCTTGCATAACCCCCCGCTTCGCCTCCGCGTCGAAAAATAAGAATACCTAACCTCAAAAGTCCGTTCCTCCGAACGTTTCTCTGAAAAAGTAACGCAGCGCGGGCCGCCTGTCGCGAAACGCGCAATCAATGGAAGTCAGCGGGGTTGTATCCCGACTGTTCGCCGCTGCGCTCGGAAATAATCGATCTCGCTCAGCCGGCTTCGTTCCTGGCTCTGTGTATAGGTGTGCACGGAGTTCGAGATACGACGCAAATGCACCACCTAGCCTTCTCCCTCTCTCTCTCTCTCTCTCGCTCTCGCTCTCGCTCGTTCATGGACACGTGAATTCGCCCGAGCTGCTCGTATACACGGCAGCATCGGCGAGGTTGCACCTCGATCGATTTCGAGAATGTGCGTCGCATCATTGCGCCCGGGATCGGTCTCCCTTCCCCCCTCTCTCTTTCTCTCTCCGACTTGTAATACCGGGCTATTTTCACTCGTTACCTGGTCGGCGCGGCTCGAAATTTTGTACAAAAGGGATGTTTTTGCGTTAATTCGACAAAATTAGTTGCGCGGTTTTATACAAAGTTTCTTGATTAGCGAGCGGGTTTTTCGCTTGTCGCGAGTTTAATTAAAACTTCGAAACTCTATTCAAGAGTGTCCTTGCGCCGGTAAAGGTCTGAATAGGGGGATCCTTTTGCCGTAAGGACTCGGCGGCTGACCGAAATTAGGACGTTCCACTGAAAATTTCCGCGAAATTCAGTAGAATGATCGCGATTCGATCAAACGGAATTCATCGCGTTACGTCGCGTCGCAAATCCTTTTTTTGCCGGCACGTCCTTTCAATGCTGCCATTATAAAAGGTTGACCCGAGCGCGTATCTTTAAAGGTGGATTTTATATCTGAATAAATAGCAAAAGAAAAATACGCCTGCCTTTTGAGGTCACTGTTTGCCGTATCGAAGATAAAAGATGTTTGTTTTGAAAAATATTGAATTGAATATCGCATAATTGATAAGATCTTGATTTGCAAATAACACAGAGAGAGAAACGATCGTAACATTACAGATTCAGTCGTACGCGGCAAGGCCTAACAAATTATCCCGCTTTTTGTGGCAGAAACATTAAAATTCTCTCTGAATTACATAAATGAGCCTTAACCAAATGACTCACCGCGCTTTTAGCTCTCGAAGAACCTTAAAAAAAAAAAAAAGAAACGCATTCCAGAACGAAAATTTCAATATCAAAATCTCGACCCGCGGCGCCCAAATTGCACCGAACAAAAATACTCGAAACTCGCTCGCTCGCCTTTAAAAAAAAACTCCAGTCGTTGTTGCGTTCGATCCGCGAGCCTCGGCGGCAGCGCAGAAAGACAGTCTCGGCTCTCCGGCGGCTTAGAAAGAAAAAAAAAGAAAAAAGCAGAAACGAGTGTCCTTTCGGTGGCCTCGGCGTTTACGTGCCGCGCGCCGAGTTCAACGACACGCTCGAGGCGAGCTGCCGCCGCGCGCGCGCGCGGCATTTCCGCGGCTCGAGCGAACACCGATGCAATACTCGCGCGCGAACGAGCTCAATGATAAACGAGCCGCGCGGCGCAGCTCGCTTGGATTATCCTCCAAGGCGCCGAGGCTGCTCTTTCGCGCGAGCTAAGCGAAATTTAAAATCGAGGTTCGCGGATTGAGCTGAGAGAGAAAGAGAGGTGATGGGTTGTCGGTGGCTGGGATGGACGGTTTTTTCGGGTGTTTGGGGACTATTGTCGATTGATTTATTGGCGTCATTCGTGTTGGTTTTAATAGTCTTTGTTAGCTTGAGGAAATATTTACAAAAATTCAATAACAAACTGATGCTGGTTCAGAAATAAAATGCCCACCCGGATTCTGACCTTTTCTACTTAATTATAAATATAAATTTTTTCGTATAATTTAACTATATAAATTGTTTTCTAAAAACTTCTTGCTCTTAAATAACAGAATTAAAATTTGAAATTACTAAAGTGTGTGCAAATAATCAATCAAAATAAATCGCATAAAGTACCAACAAAAAATTAATACCAAACTCCAAAAATTGAATATCCAAAAATAGGTTGCTTATAAAACGTTAAACGGACCGAATAAAAAAAACCTTAAAAACCGATGCAAGAACAGCGAGCAAAGTGAAAATCAGTGGCCGAGTCTATGATGAATGACGTAATGATGAATTTCGCCATGCTGCAAGGAGCCGCGAATGGAACTTTTGGCACGACGGCAATGTACGAGTACTTCCACCCGACGTTCGCTCGTGAAAATTACCCGATATTTGGCCTCCACGACTGGCCGAATCCTTACATCGATCCCTTCTGGTTTTTCCATTACGGCTTCGGCTTTCACCTCTGGCCGAATTTCGAGCCGTTTCCTACGCCGATGGATATTTGCTCGTCGTTTCTCGGTAAATGTTCTCGGACTCTAAACACTGCGTTTTTTTCTTTAAAAAAACTGTTGAATGTTTGTCGTTTCTTATAATATGTGTCTCTGTGTCTCATCATCCGTAAGCCATCAATAAAAAGATCACCGTCATAACTGACTAACCTAGAATATCGTTTTATATTAGTATTGAATGCTAATTTTCTAAATGTAAATCACGGAATAATATGTCACGACAACTGCTATGATTACATAAGCCACTCGAACCCCATTAATTATGACAAGTTACGCTCAGCAGCTTCACCCATAGATATACCCGCCGCTTCCATAACAGCGATGGGAAACCGACTCATTAGGAAAGTGCTGATCCGCTCGAACGCAACGGCGTCCATCTTTCGTTTCGGCAAAACGGTGCGCGCTTACCGCCGCCGCCGCCGCGGCGGCGTTACGGCCGCCGTGCAACTATTAATAGCCTCGGGACAGAGAGCGAGCAGTGCACAATCTCGCAGGTCCGCGCGCGCCGCGGCCTTGTCAACTGCATTCCTTCCTTGACCTACACCGTAGCTCCGCCGCGCGCGCGGAGAGTGAGAGAGAGAACCGAGCGGCAGAGCGTTAGAAGGCGAAGCGCGCAGAATTCCTGCTGCTGCTGCTACTGCGAGCGGCGGCTGTACGGCCGAGAGAGCTTTTTCCGCTGTGGTTTCTTTGATCCTTTGTTTTTACGGCTGAGGCTCTCGTTAATTTTTTATTTTCCTCGAGAGGCGGGGGTGGGGGGATATTGGTTCGAGGCGGTTGGACTGGCGTATATGTTGATTTGGAATTGCTCGGGGAAAAGAATTGGATTGGTATTTAAAATTCATCGCTTGTAATTCAGCGGACGTACTTTTAGAGTCTTAATTCATAAATTAGCAGATGTAAACTTTGAATAATGCAATTAATATGTTAATCGAAGCAACGACAAAGGGGAAATCAATTAGTCAACTCGACGATCAAGCCTGCCAACCGCTTTTTCTACCGTTCCGCCAGCAAAAAAGAAAAAAAAGAAAAAAGAAAAGGTCGGCGCGCTTCGACCTCAGCTCGAGTTACGATTTCGATTTCGATCCAAGTATATATACGTCTCCAACCTCATTAGCCATTACAGTGTCGCGAAAGATCAAGGCAGTTTCGCGACCGTTGAACTACGATCGTGAATTTCGCGAGAATCGAAGGCATCGATTCGCGTTTGATAGGGGGGGGGGGGAGGGGCCTCGTTCGGGGAAAACCGTTGACCTCGATCGCTTTTGGCACGCGCCGTTATGCACTTCCTCCGCGCGAGAGGAGAGGAAGCTTAAAGGGAGGATCTCCGCGCTGAATTACTTTAAGCTGCGTCCGATGGCTTTTTGCGAAGAATTGCGAGAGAGCCGCGGCGATTAATATGCTGATTTGATTAGGAGGAGTTTGCATAAAAGAAAGTGTGCCTCGGGTTTTACGACCTATTTATAGGTCACAGTTTGTGCCGAGTGTCGCAATAAGTTTCGCAGTAATCGTTAAAATTGTTATTTCGTGATATTTTTTTTATTGGCAATAGAGACGGTATTGTTTTTGAAAGCAATGGCCTATTTTCCTTTATCAATAACTGGCTGCGTTATCGCAGGTTCAACGGACGCGATCCGCAAATAATGTGTGCGAAAGGTAATTTTCTTGTTTGCCGAACGAAAAATATCTAAAAGTGCTTTTATTTATTTAACTGACAAGTTTACAAAATAACGTAAAAACTGTAATTTTTATTCCATAAATATTGCAAAAACCTTCCGAAACTCGTTTCTGCTTCTTTTAGTAAATACAATTCCAATTGATTTTAAAACCAACCGAAGCGAGCTATAATAGGAAACGTTACAAATGTAAATTTTGCATTTCTTCGTTGCCGGAGCAACTCTGCGCGATCGATCACGAAAAAAAGAGTAGTCTAAATAAATAATCGCACTCCCAAGCCAAAGCGAAAAGCCATCGGATCGTAAAAAAAGCAAAAAAATGCTTCAGCAGAAAGAGCGACAAAGGAGTATGTTTGTTGTGCGTTGTGCCTCCAGACTCCCCGGTATCCCTCGGATCGGCGGGTTCGCCGTTGGGGCTGCAGCCGCAGGAGGCCTCGCCTTCACCGATAAACTTTCCTGCTCCAGGGGAGAGCGTGGCGGACACGTCGACCTCGTCGCCGGACGCCAACATGCCGGGCTCGCCGGGCTGCCCGGTGGTCAAAGTCAAGTCCGAGTACCTGAGGGGCAGCCCGAGTCCGGGGACGCGCGACACCTGCCTGCAGCGGACCTCCAACGCCTTCATCATCCAGCAGGCCCAGCAGCAGCAGCAGCAGCAACAGGCCCACCAGCAGCAACAGGCCCACCAACAGCAGCAGCAGCAGCAACAGCAACAGCAACAGCAGCAACAGCACAAGGACTCGGAGAGAGCGTCGCCCGACTCGGTCTTTCCCGACCTCGCCAGTCCCAGACTGGCGCAGCAGGCCAACGACGACCTGCAGCACATGCAGCACCAACACCATCAGCAGCAACAGCAGCAGCAAAGGTCTTGCACGCCTGCGCCTACGAGGTACGACAACTTCCTTTTTTTTAACGGGTTGCTGTACGGTCGCTGTAGTTAATGTAATTAGTAGTTTTATTAATTTTCACAAAACCACTTTGTAAAAATATTTAGAGCACTGTATTTCTCTGGCTTGAAATGTAAGTGCCGGACCATTTAGAAACTTTTTATTGAGATTTGCGGTTCATAAATCTGATACCTGTGGTATTATTACACCTTTACAATCTTTACATCGATTTACGGCTGGTTAAAAAGAAAAAGAACCAGCAAAAGCCTACCCAGAACCGGTATTAGGAATTTTAAACGGTCAACGGATGCCAGATTCGTGATTAACAGCTGCTTTTTTTAAGCCGCGGCTCATAATTTTCTCGAACATTCAATCGCCTTGCAGCTGTACAACTTCAGCCTCGGACAAAAAAGTAAAAGCAACCTTGATTTACACCCCCCCATTTACATCTCCGCCCGGAAAATCCAGCCGTTACCCAATACACCCGGTTGACCTCCCGTCTCTCTCTCTCTCCGTCCTCAGGTCGTCGCCACAGTCCCCAGTGCAGGCAGTGTCGAGCACGCCGTCGACGCCGATGCCGGAGCCGTCGGTGACGAGTCGCAGCGCAGACACGCCGGACCGGGGCGGCAACAACCTCGCCTCCCCCCAGTCGAAAGAGGAGTCGGACAACTCGGTCTTCGACGGGGGCGGAGGCGGCAGCAGCAGCGGCGGCGGCAACAACAACAACCCCAACGGCAGCACCAGCAACGGCGGCAGCAACTCGCTCGTCCACCGCAGCAGCCCCTCCTCCCAGTACAACCAGACCAGCCCCAGTCCCACCCAGCAACAGCAGCAGCAGCAGCAGCAGCAACAGAGGACGTCCCCCAGGCCCAGGACGGCTATGCCGCCCCACCTGCTGCCCCACCCCCAGTTCTGGTCTCAGGCGCCCGGCGTTCAGGGCTTCACCACCCAGAGGCTACTCAACGGGGTCATCAGCAACGCCGTGAGCTTCGTCACCGGGAACAATGGAGCCGCCGCCACGGTCGCCGCCGTCACCGGGAATAATGGCACGAATACGGTGACTAGCATCGCCAGTGCCAACACTACGGCTAGTGAGTAATATGTATAACCTGCGTTTGAGCGAGGTTACGTTTTATTCGATCGAATTTACATTAGGTGCACGAGATGTATTGTATTTTACTCTATCTAATTGTCGTCTTTACTGTTTTGAGAATCATAGCAGTTGTAATCGTACTTGATAATTGTTTGTCATTCTTAAAATATCTGAATCAATCTTTTTGTATAAGCAAGTCTTGGAGAGAAGGTCTCCTTTAAAAGTACCGTATAATTAGAGCCTAAAACTGTTTTCGACCAAGACCACATATTTCACCGATCGGCTCTTACGTAATTATCGAAATTCCTTTTAAACCCGTAGATTAGATGGCGAAGCCACCTGTTCATAATCCGCCATAAAACGTTACTACAACCTACCATTCAATTTTAATAACTAGTAATATTTCGACTCATTAAATTTCCATTAAAAATTTTCTTACATTAGTAAAATCTAGTAAAATAAATACAATCATCGAATCCACGACCATTCAAAAATGCTCGCAGCTCCTTAACCCGGCAATCCGCCTCGTTTCCCCCAGGTGAAGGCATGAAGCCGCCAGCGCAGCGGGCAGCGCCGGTGCCGCCGCGTCCGCCGCCGACCGTAATAATGGGCGAGGTGGGCGGCGTCCGCACGATGATCTGGTCGGCTCCCACCATGGAGCAATTACCTCCCCCGTCGAGCGTCGCCGCGGCGGCGGCGGTCTCCTGGGCGCCGACGGCGAGCTCGGCGTCCTGCTCCTCGAGCGAGGAGTCGGCGGCCCAGCTGCTGCTCAACCTGGGCCAGGAGTCGAGGGCGAAGCCGCCGGGCTCGAGCTACCAGGCCGGACCGCCCCTCAACATGGAGAGGCTCTGGGCGGGCGACCTGTCCCAGCTGCCCGCCGCCCAGCAGATGCAGGCCCTCAACCTCACCGCCTCCAGCTCCCAGCAGCAGCAGCAGCAGCAGCAACAGCAGCAGCAGCCCTGGCTGAGGAACGGAGGACTCGTTAAAACGGAGCTCGCCGCCGGGCAGCAGGCCGCTCAGATGCAGGTCGTCGTCAGCCAGGCGGCGCCGCCCGCGCCGCCGATGCCGCAGCAGGAGCACGAGGAGGACGAGACGCCCATGATCTGCATGATCTGCGAGGATAAGGCCACCGGGCTGCATTACGGGATCATCACCTGCGAGGGGTGAGTTGGCAGACTTATTTTTTAAGAGAAGTTCAGTAGTTAAAAAATTGTAGATAATTTTAAAAAATGACGAGATCGTTGGTAATATAAAAGTAATATGGATGGATTTAAAAAATAGTTGACCTTAGCAGAATTAAAAGTCCTACGAAGGTGATTCTTTGTTCGATCCGCAAAAATTCGTAAAATATACTGCGGGAACAAAATATCGTGTCTGCGCTTTTAATTTGATCTCCCGTACACCTGGACGCGGAGCAGGTGTCGATTCGTTTTAAGGTCACGCGCGTATATTTCCCGGTTCCAAAAAAACTCTTCCCACCTCCCTGCCTCCCTCTCCATTCATTTCAAACCACTAAATTCAATCGAACCAAAAATTCGCTCTCCCGATCAATCTCCCCTCTCGATTGAACGTCCTCGTTTCGAGCAAGTCGCTCTAAAACAATGACGAAATTACGTAAATCGCGACGCGTTGATCGAGCTCGTTTTCCCGCGGCGAAACGCGAGCGAAAGAAAGGCGGCCCGCTCGAACGAGCCGCACGCGGAAGCGATATCGGCGCGCGGCGTCGGTGAAAAAGTGCTCGCGCGACGTTTGATTAATTCTGGGAATTGCCATCGCTCGCATTTTCTTCCTGCTCGTCGCGTAATCGCGCGCGCTCCGGTTATATTATACACGCGCGCACACTGTGCAGCCGCGTCGACCACTTTTTTTTTTTTTTTAGCTTAGCGGAAATTCGCTTCGAAATTGATGGCCTAATTAGTTATAAGCCGGGCTAATTAAAGTTTAGTTCGTTTATATGAAGAGGGTTCAAAACATCGCGCAGTGAGAAAATTCAGTGTGAAATAAAGGCGCGGGGTATTTTTAAAGGTTATTCTATTATAATAATTTTTGAATTAATTTAGAAAGTTTGGTAATTTACTATTGTCATTAAAATTAAATTCCCCTTACTTTAGTAATAAATCAAGTTTTACATTCGCCCTTCATTCAAAAATTATATATTTTACTCTCGACTCCTTCCTACCACACAATACGAAAATCGAGCAAAGCCCGCTCGAAGCGCGCCTCCCCAAAGCTCGAGCTCGAAAGAGAGAAAGGTTAAACCGGTGTAATTAATGTCGAACAGCTGCAAGGGCTTCTTCAAAAGGACAGTGCAGAACAGGCGGGTGTACACCTGCGTGGCCGAAGGTGGCTGCGAGATCACCAAGGCGCAGAGGAACAGGTGCCAGTACTGCCGATTCAAGAAGTGCATCGAACAGGGTATGGTGCTGCAGGCCGTACGGGAGGACCGAATGCCCGGCGGCAGGAACTCAGGCGCCGTTTACAATCTGTACAAGGTTCGTTTCTTCAATCATTTACCTTCAAAAGAGTTTAAATATTGTTAAATTCTGCGGGATTTATTGATAGAGATACTTATTAGATCGGTTTATTCAGTATAATACATTTAGTAGAATTTTGTTATATATTATTAGAATTTTTATTTCTAATAAAGAAGAAAACACTTTAACCGGCCGTTCCTCCGATTCCCCAGGTGAAGTACAAGAAGCACAAGAAGCCCAACAAGAGCAACGCCTCAGCAGGCATGGGCGTGATGGGTTCCGGGGCGGGAGCCGGGGGTCACATCGCCGGCGGGGTAAACGGCGCGGGCAGCAAGGCGAGCATGGCCTCGGCAATCCTGGACAAGCACATGGCAGCGGCGGCCGCGGCCGTCCACCAGCAGCAGCAGCAACAAGCCCAGGCCCAGCAGCAGGCCCAACAGCAGCAGCAGCAGCAGCAGCAGCAGCAAACGCACCAACAGCAGCAGCAGCAGCAGCAGCAGCAACAGGCCCAGCAGCAGCACGGCCAGCTCGCCGCCGGGTTCCTCCACCACCACAAGATCTCCTCCGGCGACGGACTGAACTCCCAGCCGGCGCCCAGCCACCCGGTGCACACGGGCCACCTCGTCAACGGGACGATCCTTAAGACCGCCCTTACCAACCCCTCCGAAGTGAGTAGCTTTTTGCAATGGAAAAGGACTTTGTTTCTCGTTAATATGCCCCTCAAAAAGAGGAATCGATTGGTTCACCAATTGTTTCGGAAGTAGTTTTTTGGTTGGATAAGTTTTATTTTTTTGGTTTATTTCCATTATTCTTTATATAGTAGATAGTTTTATTTATTAATTGTATAAATTATATAATTTCAATCGTTGGAGACGATTTTTATTTAGTCGATTATTTTTAGTCAAATAATTAGCTTTGTGTTTGTAGTTAAGAGTGTGGAATTGTTTTGCCAGTATTCAAGACGCGTTTATTAATTAGTTGGTAAATATTTTTGTATGAAATAAATTCGGATTTTATTCAAATTTGTGTTATTGTTTTTTATTTTTTACCAAATTTATTTTATGATTTACCAAAACACTCAATTTTTCGATTAAAGGACAAAAGAAGTAATTACCGTTTCATTCTTGTTTCTTGAAAAAAAAAAAAAAAAAAGATATATAATGCATACGACATGCAAGAGCTATTAGAAATTGACTCGAGCGCTACTTCCAACGTCTAATTAACGATTCAGACTTTTAAACTAACAAAATTACAATCGCCATTAATTACAAGCCACGAAACAATTAATTACACGACTCATAGAATTCCCAAGCAGCGAAATACGCATAACCCCCAGCTAAACGAAAACCAAACGGTGCGCATCTCGTTCTAATCCGCGAATCGAATCGCTCGCAGCTGTGCAGTATGCAGTGGCGCGCAAAGCTCTTCGTCTCCTAATTATGCATCGAAAGTCAAAGAAAAGCCACGCGCGGCCCGATCGTAAACCCAGATCGCTGCTCTCCGCGGGCGTTAATTAGCCTCTAACGAACCTCGTCCCCGAGACGAGCTTGTGGGAAAAAGTCTTCCTCGCTGCTCGCCTCGGAAGATATATCTCGGGACTAGACAACCGAGAGTCGCGCTTGCGCAACCCGCGCCACCGCCGCCGAGGAAAAGCCGGCGAGTGCGTGCGCGCGCGCGCGCGGTTTTTTCGCGCGGAGAGCCGCCGCGTGTGTGCCCGCGGCGCGAATGAATGGACTGCCGCAATTTCACTTTCTTGCGTAAGGAATCAAGGTTTCCCGTATTACGAAAGGCAATTATACGAGTCGGCGGAATCGGAGGAAAGTCTCTGCCAGGGGGTGGGAAAGGGTTGGCCTTTGGCTGCGTGGGCGAGAGTCGTGGGTGGACTCGGGGCTGGATCGGGTAACGAGAGAGGTGAGAGCGAGCGGTTTCTCGAGGGTTAATTGCCAAGATTGATGCGTTCCGGTGGCTCGGAATTAAAAATTTGAAAAAAAGGGGTGTTAATTCATTCGGGAAAGATTTACTTGTTAATTAAGAAAAATTAAATGCGCGGTATATTTTCGGATATTCAATGTAGCATTTTTTTTTATAGTTCACTTAAGAGTAAGCGATTGAAGCATTTTTATTGAAGTTTTAATGCCTTGCAGGATGATGTAACGCCGTAAATTTAAAATATTCAAAAACAAATTAATTTTTTAAAGCCAAGTTTACATTTTAAATAAGTGATTATAATAACTTCGTCGTAATTTACATTCGACTTACTCGCCAACAAAATAATTATAATGAGCAAAAACAATTTTAGAGGCTTACATAACTAACAACTGTTGGTATTTAAAATTAATAATAAACTTTCGGTTAAGCACTTTTCATTTATTTTTAAAGTCACTCTAAGCAGATTACTCAACGAAATACAGCTATACCTCGATCCATCATCGTTTTAAAAATCTATATTACCGAAAGCATTATATTTACCGAAAGTATCGCGGGTGATTAAGTCGGTACTTTAAAGTATTACGAGAAAAGCACGAGAGCAAACGGAAATATCTCAGTCTTAACGTTATTGCAAAACATAACTCTCTTGCACACCGATTAATTTTATTTTCCTCAAAAACAATTTCCTCCTCCCCCGAATAAACCGACTGCAGATCCCTTCCCTTCCGCAATCGTTCCCCTAAAAACCGCCGATTTCCTGCAACCAACCTCTCGCGCAACCTTAATCCGCATTCTGACACTTTGCCTTTTATCGGCGCGATTAGAAAGTAAATGATTATCGACATAATAAACTCGTTCCTAATTACATTAGCACGACCGGCCTTTCCGCTCTCCGCGAAGGGAGAAAAGTCTAGAATTTCTCCCGGAGGACACCGCGTAATTTCCCTTCGCGGCGCGCTCTGAAAACCCGCGCGGGCCTCTTACGTAAGCTCGACTTTTCTTTTCTCTCGCGCGCGCGGCGACCGATTAAATTCGAGAACGCCGCTGACCGCGAGCGCGTTTCCGAGTCGAGCGTGCATGTAGGTAGTACGCACGCATGAAAGGAGGAACTTTCGTTTTCTGGATGGGATTCTTCGGGCCGCCGCGGGATGGCAGGTTTAATTGCTCGCTCGCTTGCTTGCGCCGCTTGGCGGTTCCTGTCGCGGCGGCTTTTGGAGTTGGAAGTGGACGAGCGTTTGTGTAATTGGGATACAGATCGGTAACGGTTTAATTGCAGTTGCACGTGTGATTTTGTGTCTTAGTCAAGCAATGATGTTAAATTCGTATTCTCGCTTTTGAAAAACTTG
Source organism: Ormyrus pomaceus (assembly GCA_900474385.1). Classification (NCBI taxonomy): domain Eukaryota; kingdom Metazoa; phylum Arthropoda; class Insecta; order Hymenoptera; family Ormyridae; genus Ormyrus; species Ormyrus pomaceus. The sequence goes on from UCOM01001131.1 coordinate 44,687, forward strand.
TCTGAATCATAATTTAACAACCAAAATACATATCTCATAAAAGTTAAGTATTTGCTTTTATTCGCAGCTCTCTATCTAAAAAAACTGCAAATTATTCCCTTTTCACACCCGAAGATTTCACCTTTCTTCTCTCTCACTTCGCTCCCGAAGGCTCCTCCTCCAAAAAACCTCTCGCTCTCAAAATCCAGCGCTCTTACTCGCGCACAAAGAAACGGCTCTGCGGCCCCCTTAACAAAAAAAAAAAAAAAAAAAAAAAAAAACTTTCGTTTTCCTCGAGAGAGTCGCTCTCCGTGCAGAGAAGCGCAGCAGCAGCAGCAGCAGCTGCTGCGACGGACATGTAAATCGGGGCCTCTCCTCGACGTATCGCTTGACCGGCGAGAGGGACGGAGAGCCGCGCGGCCTAGAGGCCATTGCCAAAAGTGAAACCGGTGAGCGCGTATTATACCGGTTTGCCGAGCGGAGAGAGATATTGCGCCGCCGCCGCTTTCCACGGGAGCGCGTGTACGCGCCGGGCTGACGTCAGCGTGATCGCGCTCACCCGTCAGCTGAGAAATCGGCGATTTTTTTTCGGCTTATGGCTTCGATTCGGTTGCACCGCGCGGTTTTTGGGCGGAATCGACGTTGGCCCCTGAGTTTAGGCGTGCTTTGGAATGGGGCTGTTCGCGATTGAAACGTCAGCCAAAGATTTCTCTGTGTAACCGAACGACGAAAGTTCTCGAGAGTTCTTTCATTTTCGAGCGCGAAGGCTTAAAAAGTTTTGTGGAAAACATTGTTTATTAATGAATTCGGCTCTTTGAGTCACCCTAGCCTCAAGTGGGTTGCTCAAACGCCGTTGTTGTCGAGATAAACAGGCGTAATTTATGAACTTGTCCATTTATGCCTACTAAAAAAAATCATCGCAACAAGATTGAGCAATCTTTACGCACTCCCTGCTTCATTACAAGCCGCGCGCGGTAACCTTCTCGTTTTTAAGCCGGAGAGCTTTAAACTTTCATCGCGCGAAAATGAACAAAATGCACCGACGATTCGCCGCGCTCGGCAGACTTAAAAAAGGCAGCTTCCCACGAGTTCCGCTAATCCCAGCCGCCCAATTCAAAGAGGCGCATCGGCAAATCGGCGTGCCGACACAACAGAGAGTCGCTTGGGGGGACAATAGAAAATCAGCGGCAACCGGTGCCAAGGACGGGCAGTTCTCTCTCCGGCTGCGGCGGCGGCGGCGCTTGGTTTCGTAACTCGTGAAAGTCTGCGCGCCAGGGGACACTGACCCCGGCACCTCTCTCTCTCTCTCGCTCTTACTCCTTCTCGAACGCACCGGCGAAAATCGCTTATGACCGGAGGACCCCGAAGTCCTCAGCGCCGCGCATCACCGCCGCTTTCGAAACGCGCGGCGAGTCGCGCGCGTGCAAGCGGGGCCTTATTTTTTTTTTTTCACCGACGAATCGAGACTCTCGCGGTTTTAGGAAGCGTATTGTTCGGAGCGGGGAGACGGAGGGCCTTTTTCGGGAGCGCTTGGCCTCGTTTGCCTGTAAAGGAAACTTTTTTAAGAGCGGAATTAATCGTTGGATATGGAAGCTTCGGGCAACGAGGTTTCGAAGTTTCGACGGGATCGAAGCTACGGAAAAGTGACGCGGGGATTAAAAATACTTCGGGTGTAGTTGCTTAATCGTGTAGCATGACTTATTAGACGTCTAAAACGAAATTCTAGAACGATCTGACGCAGCTCGATTTTAATCCTTTTATAAAACTTCGCTCCAGCTTGGATTATGTAACTGTCTTAAAAAAGGAGGCCCATCAGTTTCAATTAAGAACTTTTCGAATTTAACAAAAAAAAAAAAAAAAAAAAAAGATCCCGATCCCACTTCGAAATAACGAACATTTCGAGTCGCCGTTTATCAATACGACTTCGCGCGCAGCTTTCATTAAAATTGATCACCCGAGCGGTCTCTTAACGACCGCAAAATACACAAGACGATCGTCGAATCGGATCGAACGACTTAAAACGAACCGGCAGAAAGAGTGGCCCGCCGCGCGGAGAGTGAAAAGAAAATGAAATCCGCGCGAGCAGAAACAATTAAACACACTTGAACTTTCAACGATACGCGACGGCGCCGCGCCGCGAACTTTCACAAAAAGGAACGCGCGCGCGCGCGAGGCGCCGCGTCATTTCCAAGTGGCAACTTGGCGTTCGCGGCTCGAATATTCGGAAGAAGCGAGGAGAGAGAGAGAGAGAGAGAGAGAGATCGCTTTGATAAAGCTGCACCGCTCGGAACAAAGGGATAATTAGGGGAGATAACGAAGAAAACTCTCACTTTGCCTCGTTTCCTACTCCGGCAAAAATTGAAACAATGTGGCTTCCTACTTAAACCCCGGGTCCTTATTAGCGCTTGTGACTCGGAGGAACTTTTGCGTATATTTTGTAACACCGGCTTAAGACGTTTCGTTAACCCAAATGACTTTCTCCGCGTTAAGCTCCCGCCGCGGAGTATAAAAAAACGTCCGCGACTGCCGCTCGTTACTCGCAACAATACTTATTATGTACGTTTAGAAGCCATGACTCGTGCTTCGCGTCTGGTTGTAAATTCCGAGCGGCGACAAAGCGTAAATCAGAGGCATATTCGAAAGGAGCCTGATTTGCAGGCCAGCCGAACACTAACCTCCTTCCTAATTGCCGTTTCCAGGTGGTGCATTTACGTCAAAGGCTAGACAACGCGGTTAGTAGTTCGCGGGACCGAGCTGTTTCTCTGGAGTCGACCCTGAAGATGATTCAAGTGCTCATAGACTGCGACGAGTTCCAAGATATCGCGACGTTACGGGTAAGAAGCTCGGGAGAAATTTCTCGACTCCCACCGCGTCCTGGTATGTAACCCGATCCGACTGACAAAGGACTCTATCTCCCTTTCAGAACTTGGACGAGCTGCTGGACCATAAATCGGACTTGAGCGAGAAGCTGTGCCAGATTGGCGACAGCATAGTGTACAAGTTGGTGCAGTGGACCAAGAGGTTACCGTTTTACCTTGAACTGCCGGTGGAGACGCACACGAGGCTGCTCACGCACAAGTGGCACGAGCTCCTCGTCCTCACGACCTCGGCCTACCAGGCGATGCACGGCCACAACAAGGTCACGAGCAACGACGCCACCGGCGCGGACTTCAACCAAGAGGTTGGCGAACCTTTTTTCTTTTTTTTTTTGCTAGGCTGTAAAGCTTTCGCTAGAAATAACGGCTTTGAACCCCGAGTGGTAAACGGGTCGCCAATGTGGCTAATGAAACTTCGCTCTGGTATTCGTAGGTTTCGAACAACATGTATACGTTACAAGCCTGCCTAACGAGCATGATGGGCCGACCGATAACGATGGACCAATTACGGCAAGACGTGGGCCTCATGGTCGAGAAAATCACGTACGTCACGCTAATGTTCAGGAGGGTAAAACTCAGGATGGAGGAATACGTCTGTCTGAAAGTCATCACAATGCTTTCGCAAGGTAACTTTACTTCCTTCCTTATCGGGTACTTAAAAATTTAAAAAAAAAAAGCACTGTTTTAAAAAGTTGGAACTGTTCCGTACAGCACCGACTGTTGCTACAGATTGTTTTCGAAAACGAGATGCAATGTCGTAACTTCGTATATTATATGCGTAATAAATTAAAGCTTGTAGCGTTGAGTTGTCACCTCGATCGCTTAATAATTCATAACTTTTAATCATTGCTGCCATGGCAGACACGAAAAGTAAGTCATTACCGATCGTTAGCGAGAATGTATAAAGAAGCCCGAGCGCGCTTAGATCGCGATAGGACGGAAAGCAACTGAATCGCTCCCGTTTATTTCTTCCAGCACGAGGTAATGCAGAGGAATTAGAACCAATACAAGAACGGTATATGAGCTGTTTACGAAGTTTCGTCGAACACAGTGCTCCGCAGCAGCCAAGTCGCTTTCACGATCTTCTCGTCAGATTGCCCGAAGTAAGTTTCATTTTTCGCATTAACGAACTTTCGTTTATTATCTTTGACTTACAAAACAAAAAAAAAAAAAAAATCCATCGGCGGACTTTCTTTTCGCCTCGATTTTTTTTTTTTTTTTTTATTTCGCGAATTTCTTTTTCGAAGCTTTTCTCGCCGAGATATATGTATGCTACAGTGATGACATTTTCAGGTACAATCGGCGGCAGCTTTACTTCTCGAGAGTAAAATGTTCTACGTTCCTTTCCTATTGAACGCTTCAATTCAAAGATAGTAAATAAACGAGCTGACGATTGAAGCTGAATACCTATACATTTATACATATATAAATAAAAGAAGAAAAGTTGAACAAACAAAGCGAAGGGACGATATGAAATGTGCATTCGGACTCGCGCCGAGCCGGACGGCGAATCGGCTCTTGTTTGTGTATATAATAATAACTATAATATATATAAACACTATATACAAAT
>UCOM01001132.1:0-49252 GCA_900474385.1 Ormyrus pomaceus
TCTCTTCCCCCCCCCCCCCCCCCCCCCTCTCTTTCCCCTTGATCTTTTTCTCCCCGTCGTATTAAGGAGAATCGGAGCGCGGAGGACTGCGCAGCTAGAGATCCGCTCGATAAGAGGCTCTTCTTTTCGATAATTCAAGCCACACGCCGTCGGAGAACGGAGTCGGCCTTTTTTGCGGTCCGATTGCAGGCGGCAAGAGCGTATTGTAAATTTCTCGCCCGGCGCCACACCACCGGATGGCTAGAAAAAGATAAAGCGCGCCGCTCTCGAGCGAGGTTCGGTTTTGCGAATGCGCGGATTGGCCGGAGGGGGGGGGGGCTGCTTGGATTGCATATTAACGGTTTACATAAGCGAGCCGAGGTTTAGCGCTTTCGAGCTTTTCTGTCTTAATACGGTTTACATTCGGAAAATAATTTACGAACTTTGTGAATCAGATTGCGGGCGAATTTCGATGTATAAGGATTGTGTCATTTTTTAAATGCATTTATTAGTTTGCTTAAAAGTAGATCGTTCTCCGTAGTTGTAACTTCTAAGGTTTTTATTAATCGATAATCGACAAGGCAAAGAAGAAAAAGAAACTCCCTTTTCTTGTTTTCCCAACAACCAGTGTTTCGTTGGCTTGGTTCGTTAAACTCGTCAGGCTTTACAAATTTATTACAAAGTAAATCAGTTAAAAGTTTGTTGTTATTTAATAATAACATTTTAACAACCCTTTTTGTTATACAGAATAACACAGGACTTTCAACGAAAACTCAAATACGGGTGCCAATCTATAATGTACTCTTATAATTCATCAAGCTCGAACGCTGAAAAAGAAAATTGAAGCCTGATGGCTTAAACGTTTGGCGTCCGCGTCGAACGCATCCGCACAAAAATCAATGCACCTCACAATGAAAATCTCGGCGACGTCTCCGTCTCGGCGGAGGAAAAGAAAGCGAAAAAAGTCGTTCCCAGTGCATTACACAAGGCTGACAAAAGCCAGGGCGCGCGCATTACAAAGTCAAAAGACGCTCGCCGAAGGAAGAAGAAGAAGAAGAGAGAGACAGAGAGAGAGAGAGAGATATGATTCCCTCTCATCATCGTCCGCGAGAGAACGCGAAACGAAAAGCAGCCGCGGGGGAGAGAGAGAGAGAGAGAGAGAGGCGCGCTGCGCGCGGATTTAAAATTCAAAATGCGAGAGACAGCGGCGCGTAGAACCTTATTAGCCGAGCTCTAAGGATAATCCCGAGGCTCGCCGTCGCAGTCGCCGAGCGAGCGCGAAATCTATTATGGCCACGGCGGTGCGGCGGCGGCGGCGTCGTTTTCGATTACGTCGCGAGCGCGCGCGCCGAGAGCTCTACTAATGCGCAGAGCGCCGCGCAAGGACTCCTCCTTTTTCTCTCCTCGCCTCTTCCGCCACCTTCGCCGCCCACCGCCGCCAAGCGCGAGCTCTTTCTGTGTCTCGCTTCGTTTTTTTTCTTTTTTTTACGCGTGCAGGACAAGAAGGAGAGAGAGATACGCCGCACGGCGGAGCTGTCATTGTGCGCGGATAATGCTCTATGCCGGAGCGTGACAATAGACTGAGATATGCAACGGATGTGGTGTGCGCTAATGAAATTTTATTAGCTCTGCTTTTTATCTCCCGCCGGACGTGTGAAAATTTACTTACTTTGAATCGTAAATTGGACATTTTTTTCAGTCTCGAGGAGAGGGAGGAACGGCTATTCTGAATGACAATTCCGCCTGGCCAATATATTCATCCTTATTCATGCGGTTATTTTGCATGGTACAGCTACAAGTGCATTGATCTGATTAAAGGTAATTGCGAATCGTATGATCAAACATTTGGGGAAATATTTACAAAATATAATGAAAACAATATTTTTTAAAATTATTTTTAAATATCGCACGATGTGATAATTATTTTGAAAATATTTGAAATTTGAAGTTGTTTTATTTAGTTAAATTGACTTAATCCCATAAATTTTAAAATTTACTGCGAAAACATTAGATAGAAAAATTTAGATGGAATAGAATGGAATAGATTTTATTTAGTTTTATTTTCAAAATAGAATTTATTTTTTTTATTTTCGAAACTAATATTTCACAAAACTTTTTCATTCATTCAAAGTAACGAGAAAGCAATTACAATATCTATGTAATATTATTATCGCTGTAATTATATTATTTTCATTAATAAATAAACAATTAAAACGCAATTGATTCCGCATAAAAATTAGCATTCTATATACCCATTTGAATAGAGATGTATGCAAATTTATAGCTCCTTACTATTTTAAAATTGCAAATAATCAATTGCCCCATAATGCACCTGCCTCGAACAAATATCAATTAAACAGGCAATTTTTCCAGCTCGGCCAGCTCGACAAATTTATTTCTCAAGAGGTGCTTAAACGCTTTTCATACGCGGCCCCAGTATATCACCTATCACAATGTTCGCGCTCGTTATTGTTACCGTCTCAAACCCACGTCGCGGAACGTTTCACCGACAGCGCCGATCCGGTTTCCATTAAATTTTCACCTAATTGACACGAGCAGGCCGTTCTCCGGGCGGCTTTGCTTGTTGTGTGTATCCGCCAACTCGCTTTTCCCTTTCTCACCTCGCGCGCTCCGTTCGTCCGAGCGCGGCGCGGCGCGCGGCTAGTTTAAACGCGCTCGCGTAAATTAGCGAGCAAAGCGGCAATCATTGCGCCGACCAACGAGAAATATAATGGGCGGTCTCACTTTGCGACGCGTAACGCCCATGTATTCCTGCTTTATACGCCGTTCTCTCTCTCTCTCTCTCTCTCTTTCACTGGCTGTCACCTTCTCTGTCTCGCGGCTTCGGTCTCTCCCTTCCACGAAGCGAGCGCTCTTCGACGCGGCGGTAATAAGCTCGTAATCTGCGAGTTGCCGCTGTGCGCACGGCTCGCGAGTCGGATTCAGAGGAACTGCCGAGGATTGAAGGTATGGTTTGTTTAGAAAAATGCCTGTTGACACTTGAGCAACGAAGCAGTGATTAACCCGTGAATTAAACTGTCTTTTTTCCAATCAATTTTGTAATAAACTTCGAAGATTATTGCTTTACATTTTGAAATTTTAAATTTGTAAGGTAAAAAAACAGCATTATAAAATGTTTTCTATAAGTTTCCAAACATCTTTTTAACTTAATTCTTTATCCAAAGTTACGCATTTTAAAATAAATCTAAAAACGTTATTATTATATATAATTTAGTATTATAGAGAAAAATAAAGTTAATTTTTTTATTTAGACGAATATAAGCTAAGAATATATTATTATAATCTTTGAAGTTTAATATCGAACGCCAGCCAAATTTATTCGTCTAAAAACTTTTGAAAATACGAAATCCCCTCGGCATTTTGAAACTTTTGACCTGGTGCCAGTTCCAGGAAAGGCCTGCTTTGAGAAGATTTCAAAGCTTCGGATTTCGCCTGATTTTATTCTTTCCTCCGTCTCTCACCACTCGATGGCACTACTTAATCCCGGATGGCTTTAGTTTTTAATCGCGGTATTTGGTTCTATGTGGAGATAACGACGCGTCGCCACTTGAGCTCGGCTGAAAAGGACGCCTGACTTGTCGGTTCGTATTTTATGGTATTTTCACAGCCCCGAAGAATTGAATTCCTTTTATTGCTTTCAGCGTTATGAATAAACGCACCGGAGAAAATAAAAGGAGCAATGGGAATTAATGGAGCTATTATTGCATAAATTATAGGTGAGCGCGTCTGGTAATTTTTTTTATGCCGAAGGCACAATGTGATTTTATCTTACGTAAATCGGTTCTTTTTTGAATGGCGAAGTAAATAATAATTAAATAATTGCAAGACTTTTTTAGTGTTGCAATACATTAATAATTACACTAAAAACGATCTGCCGCATGTATTATATTGTAGATTGAGGCAACTGATGCATTTATTGAATATATTTTTTAGTATGATTAGGAAAAGTTGTAGCTCTTCAGTAGATATTACGTAATATAATTTTGTACTGATTAAATTAATATTTTTTTTTAAATTTTCTATTAAACTATATATATGATCATTCAAAAATACTTCTTCTGAATTTTATAAAGAAAAATAAAAACTCGATACTTTTAAAGCCAATACATTTTGATACATTTTATATAAAAAAATATTTTGAGATGTTAAAAACTAAAATCTAAAATCCGATTTCCATAAAATGAAATGGTTATTTGAAAGACTAAAAATAAAAAATAAAAACCTTTTCAAAAATGGAAAAATTACTTAAAATATTTTTTGTTTTTAGTATATTGAAAACAAATACTGTTTTACAAAAGTATATAATACATTTCTATGATATTTCACTTTTATCAAGATAGCATATACTAAAAACTAATATAAAAATCAAAAATATCGGTTACAGAAGTTTTTTCCGGTATGTAAAATGAAAAAGTCAATTCTATGAAGCTGTTGTAAATACGTGAATAAAAATCTGATAGAACTGTAAATCAAAATAATACGGTAGTGCTATAAAAACTTAGCTACTTATCTCAAAAATTAACCTTTACAGGGCTAGGATTTCCCCTACTAAAAGAGTCATTAATAATTTTCTTTATTAAATCTTTATAATCAAAGAAATTATTTTTGTCATATAAATCAAAAAATAAAGGCTGAAAAGCTTGCGCAACAAATCTATTTTAATCGTTAAAATACAGACATCCAATATTTTTCGGCTTAGTTATTTCGTAATAATCTCATAAATCGCATTATAAAAATCATCAATCACCCGCAGAAATGCCAACTAGGATAATGTGACATATTGGAAACAGTGAAACATACCGTTAAATGTTTAAGGTATTTTGGAATGACGTTTGACAGATTTTGCGCACCACCGAATCTATCACTTATATTAAGCATGAGGGTCACAATATTGATTTTGCGGATAATGTAATATTACAGTCGCGCTGCTGTTCGAACACAAAAGATGCTTAATGGGCATAATGGCTTCAAAGTGCAGGGACAATCAATTCAAACCTGAGTGAATTGAATTCGAATGCAAAGAATTTAATCTAATTCGGATAAATATACGTTTGAATGAGATGCCTAATAAATCAGATTTGCGTTGTAAGTAGCATTTAAAATGTTTTGAAAATTGCTTTAATTTAGTAGGTCAACTTTTTAAAGTTAAAAATCATAAAAACTGAAAACTAAGTATCAAATTCAGTTAGCTTTAATAAATTATTTTAGAATTTTTGGATTTTAAACTAAAATTATTTTTGAAATTATTCATTATTGTTGATTTTTGTTATTATTACTATTAATAATCATCAACATTATTATGTTTTAAGGTATTAAATTATTATTGATGAAAATGCTTTTAATGTCTTGACAGTTTACAAATTGAAAATTTGAAAACAAAATTTTAAAGTACTTTCTCTTCCAAACTGTATAATAAACTTTAGATTGCTGGCGCAGGATTAATTTTAATCCATAATTATCGCTATTGATAAAAATAAACTTTATATTTCAATTACAGTCATAAAGAGATCGTATTAGCAGTAAAGTATTTTTTTTTAATTTAAGTATTTTCTTCGCATGATACTGATCTGCTGATTAGAAAACTGATCATTATTTTGATCGACCCTATTACCGTAAATTTCACTATGTCAATTAAAACAGAGTCACGTAAAAATGTAGCTGCAATCCTGATAATATATAAGCCACCAATCGGTAAGATGTATGAAAACGGATAGGCGAACTGCTACCAACGATAAATCTCGGAACTTGTCTCGAAATGTAGCTTTTCTTGCCACTCTCCAGACAAACGAGACCTGCGAACACCTCAGAGAGCTTATGCCCCCTTTGCTGAAATTCGACGTGCGTGGCGCTAACCGTAGTGCTCGCTCATTCAAGTAATGCGATGCCCTGATGCGATTAGGGGACTGAAATTGTAACTCCGTCTAGAGATAATATTCTAAATTGTCTCTCTTGCACAAGATTTTCATGCTGATTAATTTTTAATATTTTTTAAATGTCTGATTCTACTTTGAGGTGCTACGTTATGCAATGAAATTACACACTTATTGTTTATATAAATATATAATATTCTCTACGACATGGTTGGTACTAAAATTAGTGTTAATTTAATTGATCATCGACCTCTTTAGCTTAGTGTAAGTTTTCATTCCAATTTCGGTGCGGCATTATTCTCGGACAAATTGCTGTTTTAAGATAGTTCTAACCAGTTTACCAGGCCGTTTCCGGGGCCATAACTCGGGCTCCTTTAACTGCTTAATATCATTAGCCGAATTTTCACTCAGCGGACTTGTCATTTTTGCAGGATCTCGCAATTTCATCAGCGAAAAACCGGCGACATATAAATAACGGTCGACGCTTAAACTGGATGCGGAACGACGCAATAGTAGCACCCGGTCTCGTTGACAAGCGACATCCTGCGGCGAAGGATGCGAGTAAAAAAAAGGGGGGGCAAAGAGAGAACTGCAGCGGAAAAAAGGAAAAATCCGCGAGCGCGCGGTATACGAGAGCCACATGTGTCGATGGTGGTAATCGGATTTGTCGCGGGAACAGCTATTTGCGACGCGGAATAACTCGGCCACGTGACGCTATAAGTGTATATGTGTATAAATATATACGTATGTACAGAGCGGCAGTGTGATGCGGGTTAAAGATAAGACGAGGATCCTAGACGTGAGACGCGCAAAGCGTTATCGCATCAAAACTCGATCTTTCAATGTTACGCTGCAAGGAGGAATAATCCAATATTATTGCTGATATATAGGAACCATAAAATTGCCGCTTTTATTTTACATGGGGATAAAGTATATTTTTCACGAAATAAATATTTAAAGAATAGATATATTGGCTTCTACTTACTAAACTATTTAATGTTTCAATTCATAATTAAGTTTTTGTTTTTTCATGAGTATTCGGAACAGTCTAGTTAGTACAATAGGTTTAAATATTGGAAAAAATAAAATTGCTTTCACTTCTTAAAAAAAAAGAAAAAAAAATGAATGCTTTTATTTTAATCAGTTATATCTGGAATGTGCCCAAATTTTTTTTAATTCAATACAAATTGAAACATTACATTTTTTAAATCGTCCTAAATTATATCGACTTGCACTGGAAATGGATATTTTTATTTGTTTTCATCCAAGTTGTCATAACTGTAAATACAGAGGCAAATATTAACTTTTAATTATAATAAGTTTACAGAGCAAACTTTATAATTTTGATGTACAGGATGTAATTCCGCAGTCCTTAAAACTTCATATACGTAGTTCTAGAGACTTTGCGGAGCATGTAGTTGCCATAAACCACTCTAAACCTCCGTATTACCAACGGTTTCTTTTATTTACGTCTTTATTATATTAAAAAATATATCTCGGTGAAATAATGCCACCTTCAACAGCCGTGCGGTATTCTTATACGAAGAAGAACGCGATTGTGCAAGTAGAGGATGAAAATTGCGCAAAAGCCAATAAATTTCTTCTTTTCTCGTTAAAACAAATCGCCTTTGAAACAACTTAATTCCTCGCGGTAATATATTCGCAGATGACGATCTAACCAGCTCTGTGTGCAAACTGCTTTGAGCATCCAGGACAAATAGAGCGATCGAGTGTAGGTCCGTAACGACATCATAATATACAAACGCAATTTTTCAAAGCGCCGCGATCGCTCTTCTCATCTATGGTAGTCCTCGGCAGCAGCTGCATCTCACTCATCGGGGAGGAGGAGAGAGAACGCGCGCGCGCATGCACACACGCGCGCACATATTGCATATATATATATGCGGTTCCGATCGATCAATGATAAATGTTTCCTGCGCGATCCCGTTGATTTATGGCGTCTTTAGACGCGCCGCTCTCCTCCTCCCGAAGCGTGGGCGGTGCGTAACGATCACCGCGGCCGCGCGCTTCGATTTTCCAACTTCTCTATTACTATACGTAGGTGCGCGCGGACGTCTGTGTGTCGGAGAGAGAGAGAGAGAGAGAGAGAGAGAGAGAGAGAGAGAGAGAGAGAGCGGCATAAATGAGGCTTGTAAACATCGATAATTGGACACACTTGGCTGCCAACGATATTGCAGCGGACGAGATTTCTGAGGACTGATAAGCACGGGGGAGGAAGGAAATGGCTCTGAGAATTTTAGGATTAATGTTTATAATAATTCGAGATTTTAATGAGCGCGTTCCCGAAGCAGAAAATCCGCGGTGATCGCTCGTCGTGATTTTTATAGCGAGGTTAATTTGATTCGATCGCCAAAAGCAAGTTGAGCATGAACACTTTGAAAATGCTCGATTGCGCGCTCGATTTTCCTAGTGAATTAAATTTATTGACCGATCAAAGTTTACCCAATTCTTAAGGCATTATTAAGATCAAGCTTTTTTTATTTCATAATCTCCTTAATCCAAAGAGCTCTTTAGTCTTAAGAGAGAAGTATAATAGCTCGCAAACTTTGCTGAACGTCCGAACGGAAATTTACATTAGCCATTATTTGAAAGATTTACGTTTAGAATTTAAAAAAATTGAACGGAGTTAATCAATTCTTAAAATTAATGTACATTTTGACAAAATAGTAGACTGCCAAAAGTACCGGCTCTGCATGTAAATTAATCGTTACGGACTGTATACTCGAAAACACGAGAAGCCTAGCAATCGAAAGCAAATAAATTCGCAGCATAAATCAAAAGACGTCCGCCTGGCTTTGACAGTGAGCGCGCCGGCAGAATTTCCAATAATGAAATCGCTTTGCCTTCGGTCCGCATCAAAGAAAGTACTCCCAAATGCAGTCGGAGGCTCGCGCGGCAGCGGCAGCAGCGGCGGCACACAGATCTGCATACGCGAACACAGAGCGCTGATGAGAAGCCGCGGGAGTTAGAATAACAACGGGATAGCGAAGCCATAGTAACGGTCCGGTCCAGGCTGTCTCATCGACAGATATACGAATAATATACCTGCGCTGGCTTGCTTTCTCTCTCGCTCGGCGGCAATTCTCTGCGGATCGGCCGCCATAAGGACTAGCGGCGGCCGACGATATATGGCCGCGCGCTCGCTTAGCGCACCTATGCGCTCTATTAGGCAATTTCTGTTTGACAAACCGACGCGCATCTGAGCATAAAACGTATTCACTCGAGACCGCTCAATGACCGGATCCTCCGATCGAGGCCCGAACAATGAGCGAGAACAATCGGCTCTCCGCTCCGATCTTCGCCGTCGAATAAGGTCATACAGCCTGGCTCGTACCGCGCCGTCTATTCCTGAATGCAAGGCTCTCTCTCTCTCTCTCTCTCTCTCGCTGTGTTGCTCGCAGAGGCTCCGCAGAGACAGAGCCTGCATGAATGCCATTTCTCGCTTCGATCGCGACGCGTCCGTTTAAATGAGTTCGACAGCAAGAATCCGTGAGCTATGTCCGCCGGAGGGAGAGAGAGAGAGAGGGAGGGCGATGTGCCCGGGAATCGCCAATGAGCGACTGCCAACGCTGTCGTTGAGAAGTCGATCAAAGAGAGGCTTGCTTGCCTGATGTGCGTATAACGCGTAATGCTATGTACCGGGGATTCGATGATCGAATATTCGCAGTTGATATAATTGCACTTTCCGGAAATTGTTTTGAAAGCAAGCTGAACGCCTATTTTGGAGTCGGTTTTTGGTAAAAAAGCATTGGATATTGCTAATTACAAGTGTTTTACATTAGTAGGAAAAGCTTTTTCATTTTGCTGCAGGTAGATGATTTTTGAAACATGTCAGTGTTTGTGTTAGGAGGTTCAAAATGAAACCATTAAAAAAGTTTTGGTTTATTATAATAAGCTGCATGATTAAAAGAAGTACAAGGAAAAGTTTTTTGATGAGAGGAACTTCGTTATATTTTTAAGATGAAGGATTAAAGTGCCATCTCGGAAAAGTACAGTTTAAGCGTCAAACATTAAAAACTTTTTCATGGCAAGCTTAATAAAATATTATTTTATAAAAGAGCGTAACATTTCTTTTAATGCATGTAAAGTTCATTCATGTTTCTTGTGGATGATATAATAAATAATAGTATTATAATAAATCATTTTTTCATATTTTCTTTGACAATCGTACCACCGGAAAGATTAAAACTGTGTAAGCTAAGTCTTGCTAAACCCGGACTTTATCTACTGAATCTTAAGTATAAGGTTCCATACAAAATAAAATTGTTTGAAAAGAACCTTTTTACTGAAACTCATGTTTTTTTTATAAGATACTTGTTGATTATAGTCGTTAATACGCTGTAATATTCACTAGCAATGCGATAATAAATAATAACCCTAAAAGGATAATCTTAAACATTCTCAAAGCAAAGTATCTCCTTACATAATGGAATAACCAGAAAAATCGACCGCAAGCCGACTGCGGTCCGTCCGACCGCATAACCCCAATATAACCCTTTGCAAATTTCGCGAAATCGATTGGGCGAGAAGGCTAAAACATCTCTTGGCCGCGGATCGAAAGCCGCGAAAATGGAGCAGCGCGCGCCGGCAAGGCGATGCAATTACCGCGTGGCGGATATCCATCGGGCCGTCGGCAGTTGCCCCTTAGAAAATTGAGCAATTACCGGGGGGGTGGCCGAGGCCGGTAGGTTGTTGCGCGCACACGCGCCCCCCCGTCGATATCCCCCGGTGGACGAGCGCGAGCGCGCGACGCTCCGCTGCGACGTGCCAGCGGCGGCGGCAGCTTGTGTCGGCTTCATCTCGATCGCGGTTTCGGCTCGTGGGACTCGCTCGAAGAATGGCCCGGCGGCGCGGCTTCGTTTTCCATGAGTTCTCTACGACGAGGGAATAGAATTGCGAGTGGTTGATTCAATTTTCGGCTCGGATATCGATTATTTGGTTGGGTTTCGATATTTTATGGGGGAATTTTTTGAAATTCGATGATTGATCGCGGTGGGTGAAGGGTAACGAAGAAAAAGCACGTTTTTCAGGTTTGGGACTGTAATTACTTTGCAAAGAGAATAGTCATTATAATAGTAAAAATAAATTAATTCGTGAAAGTGAAATTAATTAATTAATAAAAGTAACTTTTTGTAATTGAAAATAGTCAATTCAACAGTCGCCCAGTTTCAAGCCGAAATTTTCCGGAAGAAAGTTTTCAGGATAAAGTATTCTAAAGTTAATTTTGAACAAATATTTAACTATGCGAGGTGTTCTCGAAGACTTATTTATTTATCGCTCTTTTGCAAGCTGGTTTATCCTCGTAAAATGCCTTAAGAACAAAAATTCGAGGCAAGAAAGTAGCTTAGAATTTTACTCCGAGCAATATGGCCTAAAAAAGCAATCGCAACGCTTGACAGGAGCCCTAACAAGCCACCCAGCCTACCCTGGGAAAAATTTCCGGCAATAGGTATAATCTTTGCCTCCGCGTACACTTTATAAATACCCGTCTAACGCACCGGCAGTCAGGCATAACCGTGACGCCTATTATACAGGGGAGACTAGGCGCGGCCCGGCAATAAATCTGCCAAGTCTAAGCAAATTAAATCATTATCTGGAAGCTGCTAGCAAATTGCGCCGATGCATGCGCTCGACTGGCGGTAGGCTTTTTCTCGGGTAGGAGAGAACCGCCGCCGCCGCCGCCGCCTGCCACATTCGTAAGAAAGGCGTGGAACGCGACGGCGGCGGCGGCGGCAGCGCTCTCGATTATATGCGGGCGGATACCACTCGTTTCTCACGCGGAGAGCAGAGAGCTTTTGCCGAGAGCGGCGGCGGCGTGGTGAGGGCAGAGTGGCGTGACCGCGCGCCAGTCCAGGTGCGAGAAATCTCGGCGTTGAGCAATTGCCGACGATTGGAGCACGGAGATTAGAGGTTACGATTAATTATTGTATTATTCTGTCGTTAGCGATATTTCTGATTTTCTCGCTCTCGCGGGACACTGATTGAAAAGATATATTTTATTGACGCGCCGCGGATAAATTATGCAGTGTCGGGTTAACACGCCTTTAAATGCGCTCGGTAAATTAAATTCCTGGGATGTTTCAGGTTGCGATTACGGTCGTTCTTGGACGGCGAATGGGGGAGATAATTGTCCGCCGGTAATATAAATGCGTTACAATATGAGCAGAACAATTTTAACGTTGTTTACCGGCCACTGAGCCTAACGTTTGGCTTTAATACGTTTGCTGTCCACCATCGTTATTTTTACGATGATTACGTGTAATTCGCCGAAGTTATTTTTGATGAATTTTTGATGAATATAAATGGGAATTTAAAACTAAAACTGTGTAAATTTATAATATACCGTACGAGCATTAGCCATCATGTACCTTTGACGTTATTCCAAATAAATAAAATGTTTTAAAGCTGAAAGTACGGGTCATTTGTAACGGTATACAGTTCGAACCGGGGCGCCCCCAACGAGCTAATAAAAAATAAACTCGAAAATTCGGGATTTACAGCGCAATCAAAGTGAGCAGTGGCATAAACAAAATTTCTCGATTTTATGTCGTAAAGCGTACACTCCGAATGACACATTCGAATTCGCAATATTAAACTACTTCCGCCGGCAGCCGTCCGGCGGCTGCGCGTTGAATATTCAAAAGGTGCAGCGAAACAAAATAATCTCCATATCAAGAGAGCCACCGCGCCGCCATTCTTCTTTTTTCCGAGCGGCTTCGGCTCTCTGTTCCGCGGTAACCGCGCCAATTATCCAATCGAATCGTAAATACATTTTCAGCGCGGCCCACATGTCAGCTGAAAAGAGAGAGATAGAGAGAGAGAGAGCGAGAAAAGGAGATAACGAACTCACCAAGCCGTCGCAGGCCGATAGCACGACCCGGGAATGGGGCTGGTCCCGGATGACGCCTCGATAATGGCATTTGCTCGAATGATTTTTGGGGGGCCGCCGCTGCCTCGCGTCCCGTTTGTGCCGCTCGACTATCATCCCTGGGCCGATGAAGCCTCGTTCCGGCGTCAGCTGCAGGTGATACTCGCGGCCGTCCATTGACAGCCTGTAGTGCAGCTCCTCCTTCGGGCCATCGCCGCCGCCGTCGCCGTCGTCGCCGTCGCCTTCGTTATGCTGGTGGGTCACATTGTGCGAGATCAGCTCGCCGAGGGCCGTCACTTTACGCGGGAAGACGATCTCGTGCGAGCTCATGTGCTCCTCGCCCGTGTAAACGCCTGTAAGGAGAGAGATGCGGATTTTAGCGAGGGTCGGGTGAACTTTTGGGCTCGAATTGTGATTGCGATTGTGACGGGACAAAATTTTTCTGACAACAAACGGAAATTCGTTAATTGTACGAATAAATTAATTATTGGAGAGAGTTTAAATACAGATGAAGTTTCAAATAAATAAGTGTTCATACTGTGCTCTAGTAAATTTGTATTTAATTTTTTACTCGATTAAGTATATACTGAAATATTGGATGTTTAATTTCGCAGATAAACAACTCACTGTGCCTCCAAAAATAATTTAATAATTTAATTTATATTAAGCTAAATGCGTAAAATAAAAGATTTTCTCTTCTGCGAAAGTTTAAAATAAGGACTTTATATATGTATGATGATACTAAGAATAAAAGATTTTCCATCCATAAATAAATTAATTGCTTTCGGCATATTATTTAATAATTATATTCGTATAGAAGTTTAGATTTGCTTAATAACCATTAAAACGTAATCTCTTTTTATTTTAAACAATAAAATTTCTGTAAATCTTTTACTGAAGCTAAGTAAACTAAATTACACTAAATGACAAGTGTTAAATAATTGGTTTTTGTTTTTCAACTCTACTTTAAAAATATAAAGAGTCATTTCTATTGTATCCCTTTTCCAATGACTAAATTAGTCTTTAACCATGAAAATTTATTTTTAATTTTGCAACACGTTATTTATATTTAAAGTCGCTTCGTATATCTTAAGAAAAATGTACCTGACAACATGTCTATTAGCTACTTTATGACGTGTATACGTCGGTATATGGTGACGGAGCAATTTCCTTATACACTAGAATTACGACACCATTAAACAAGCAAATTAATTCGATTTAACAGCCAAATAGTACTAAATACAGCAATTCGGATAATTATAACGCGAAACGTAGTCCACATTCTCTTAATGCAAACATTGTAGAATACTTATTCAACTGTACCTCAATGTAAGCAAAAAAATATTTATGTTGTACCAAATTTCAAATATTTTTTAGTTTATTACAATTTTAAAAAAATGAGTGAACCCCATCAATAATTCCAAATAAATTGAATTACCGATTAAATCACCACCTCAGCCCGTCATAGCAACTTTAAATTTTCGATACTACCCCCTATCATTCTCTTATCTCACCTCCGTCTACAGCTCGCGGTCTCACCTCACCGCGGACGCGGACAAACGTCTCAGCCTCACCTCCCGTTTCCTCCCCACCACTCTTCGTTCCAAGATCGGCGATTAATTTTAATCGGTAGCAGATCGACGAACGACTCCTGACGGACGAGGCGAGAGCGGGGGCCCCCAGGCGTTATTACAGCAATTAGCGGGGCGCGAGCTTCGCTTCCGGCTCACATGATATACGCCGCTAATTATCCCCGCGCGCCGCACGAGATCGATCTCAACTTGACTGACCCGCTCTGCGGAGATACGGGCGACGTGTGCCGGCCGGTGGTGTTTGCACTGCGTCCACCCCCGCGACGCGACGCGGCCCCCTTATGCCCGCGAGAGAGTCGACGCGAAAAATAAATGAAAAAGAAGCGGCGTCCACTGCGCTTCTCTGATTGCATTCTCTCTCTCTCTCTCGCGCGGTGCCGCGCGCGCTTTATCAAAGCCGAGAGCGAGCGCGAGTGGTTATTTCATTTGGGACACTCGGTTCAGCGTAAACTAGACGTCGTTGTAATTTGCTTTTTTAAGGGAGGCCTTTTTTATGGCTTATACGCCAAAATGAAATTGGATGTCGCAGGAGAGGGACGAATGCATTTCTTGTCGCGTTCTCTGCTGCTTTAATTTTTATTCTTTATTTATATACCGAGACCTAATGCTGAAGACCGGCTTGTATAGTTTGTAATTTACTTTAATTACTCCTAAAAACTTTAATGTTGCATAAATTATGAAATTTTGAACAGTAGTAATTAATTTCTGTTTTTATTTGTAGATATATGTAATTCAGAAGGAGTATAAAGTACTTTGTTTGTGCGGTTCTTAATGTTTGTTTTTACAGGCTGTTTTTTTTTTTAAACAATAATCATTCCCCGAATCAAAATAACACATTTTCATTTTTTTACTAAAGTTACACGTAACGTCAAATAAAAACATTAAATGAAACTAAACGAGCGAGATGACTATTGAATTTTTTCCGAGTAAGCTATTGATTAACTATTATCGAAGTGCAATAGTCTGCAACAGAAATTTGCCCCTCGATAGATACTTTTTGCGCGAACAATCTCTGCATTTAATGAGTTGAAAAGAGAGGGAGAGAAAGAAAGGGAATCGAGGATGAAAAAGAGAAGAACAAAAGAGGCGAGGGGCGGAAAACGATAAAAATCCACGTACGTGAAGCGGGCTCTCTTACAAGTGCAGCTCGATCCATTGATATATTCCGATATCACTGGATATCCCGTATATGCGACGCATGCGCGGCTGGTATCTGAATAATGGCAATTATGCGACACCAAGTGACGCGCGGCACTCGGCCCAGCAACAGCAAGTACTCAATTTATATCTAATGAAACGTCCTAGATGCGAATTTTTTACTTTTTGGGATACCTTACTAAATCAGACTTAACGAGTCAGCATACCTGTCTCTTGGATCGACGGCTCTACCTGGATAGTTTTTATATTTTTCAAAATGCAAAAAATTTCCTCGGGCAGCATTAACCCTTAGAGAACCGACATGACGCCATATTTTCCAATAGAAATAAAGAGCAATAATAGAACCATAGTTTCCAATAGAAATAAAGAGCAATAATAGAAATTGACGCTAATGACAGTAACTTATATTATAAGGTGAAATTACAACTAATGGTTTTACTGTCAAAAACAATTTGGTTTTTTATTTTACAAAAACCGACGTTTCGACCGCAATCGAGGTCCTTTTCAAGGTAATAGTACTATTAAAAGCCAAGCCGAGGCAGAGCCAATCAAAACAAGAGTGGACTAGAAATACAGAGGTTTTCAACTTTTTCAATCCCGGCCTTTTAACGGTTAATTTGCCTTTGATTTTTATTTCCAGCATTCGAACCTGCACAACTGACTGTATTATGGTATAAGAACATTTTCGTCGAAGAAACGGATTTAAGTTTGTTCACTCTCTTCCAGTCAATATTGCAGAGGGACAACAGAGCATCGAACAAATCCTTGCACGAAAAGGGAAGCAAAGTCCGCAGGAACATTTCACGGGCGGTACAGGTTCGAAAGTGGCAAGCTTGAAAATGTATACGATTCGAGAAGCCGAGAAAACGAAGATTCCCAGTAGTTCGGAGGAAGATTCGCGTGCACCCTCAACTTCCAGAGAAGGGGCCAGATTTTGGAAACTTGCTGCACCTCCGTAATGTCCGGCGGAGTTCGAAATTTCCAAGTGGACTCGGTGATGAAGCGTGTCGCAGTGAAACTGCAGGGAATACCGGTGGAGGAGTTAGGGAGCGATTCACATTATTATTATATGTATTCCTGTGAGCGACAGTGACTTGATTAGTAGTCACTCAAAATCCATCGGATTAAAATTTAATTTTGATTATTTTAACTGCAACTTGAACTGAATGAATTATTATATTAACTTGAAATGAATTATCATAGTACAATCAATTTGTAAAATTTATTAAATAAATCTTTTACTGCGACCTTTCTACTTTAACCAAAAGAATAAAGTGGAAAATATTTTTCACCAGAATACTCATACAACCGTGTACGAATTTCCGGTCCAGAAATTTGTCAAAATAAATCACCGGCGGAGCAACAGCATATCTACCGCGGCGCCGCAAACTGTTAGCAACAATGCACCGTTCCGAGAAGCGCGTTTGTAACAAAAAAAAAAAAAAAAAAAAAATCCTCCAGCATCTAAATCGCGCGTTTCGAATTAATAGCCGTACCGCAGTCGAAACTCGGCCTCGGCGCATTTTCGCCTAATAAACCATAACGGTAAATGCGTTTAAGCGATTATTGTTATCAGAGGCACCTAGTCCTGATTTATGTGCCCGGGAGTTCAGGGCGAGCGCAATAATGAATGAAAAGCGCGCGCGAACGCGCTGTAAACGCGAGCGCGCAGTGCACCTTCCGCAATTCAATCATCGCCTCTGTTAGGCTCTCGCGCAAGAGAACTTGCGCGCATAAATTCGCGCAAAGAGGCGTGAAATTGTTTTGTGTAATCGAAGGATCAAGCGTCTCTCTCTCTCGCAGACGCGCATGACTAATTTGTCGAGGAATTAAAGCACGGCTCTCTCGCCGCGCCGCGCACGACTAATCGATTCTTCGAGGAGCTCGCTTTGAGTTATTTATGTCGCTCTTTATTCCGACGTTTTCGACTGTTAATTAAGTTGGATGGTGTTTTTTGAAAATAATGGAACGCTCGATAGTTATCGCGCGCGCCGAGCCGAGGAGCGATTAGCATGATGATTCACGCGGTTAAGTGGCGCGGTCTTTTTCAGCGTCGTTAAATTATTTAATTGAGGAGTTCCGAAGCTAATTCATTTGAGGCAAATTAGCCGGGTTTCATATGCCTCGATAACAGAGCGGCAGCTGTAATTGATATTGAGATTATTTACTTCTTATGATAATTTTTCTCTTATTCAATGATCGGGGTGACGTTTAAAAATTGTACTAAATGCAATCGAGTTAGTCTGCAATAAACAATCGCATTATAGTATGTACATTCAAGTTACTGAAGAGTGAGATTTTGAATACGCAATGAATTAAAGATGTACAAAATATATTATCTATATTTGTATACACTTCTTTTCAGTTTTTTTAGAAATTATAATAACAACTGAATACCATAATTAAACTATCAAAATCTTTTAAAAATAAGCAAATCTCACATCCTGATATGATATTAAAATGAAAGGCGTTTACCAACATCTTTCCTTAACTTGAACCAGTTGCATTAAACTATTATTACAAAACCTAATTCAATAAGCAGGCACTCGGGTATCTCAAGTGCAATGACGCAGAGCATGAAAATAAACCCGAGAGCAGCGGGCATCAGCAGCGGAACGTAGCCGACTGCATGTAAGTTGTAACCGCGTCACGTATCGCCCTCTGCTATTTCGATCAGCGCGTACGCACGCTCAGCACAAACCTCCAATCGAAAATTCGATCGGCGACCGCGAAATAAAAGGAGAGAGGAGAAGGAAAAGCTCGCTGCTCGCAGAGGCTCTCCGGGGCGCAAAAAGCGCCCCGGCCGATAAACAGCGCAAGCCGCGGCTGAAACGCACGAGGGACCTCGAGGCCGGAGGAGCTTCGAAATACCCAATCCCGCGCCGCCAATTTCTCCTAATGAACCGAAGGCTAATTTAACTAGCTGTCTAAACAAAGTACAAAGAGTCGGGTGTAGGTATTGGCGCAGTAAAACGTGTGATTTAGATGCCCGGGACGTCTGAAATTCAATTTTCCCATTCGAATTTTTGTATTCGGCGTATAATTTTTGCGTTTCTAAAAGAAATAATCATGCGAACTATCCTCATTACGCTGGTCGGAAACATTTAGCTCGCGGGTGAATTCAGACAATAAGGCGATGTACTGATTAAAAATTTTCGCCAACGGCCATACCGCGCTGATCGCACCATCAGCTTTTCGCCCGATCACCAAAGTTAAACAGCGTTGGGCGCGGTTATAGTATAGTGTACTCGGATGGGTGACCACTTGGGAATCCCGGGTGTTGTTGGTTTTATCTTTCGCATTTTTTCCTTCTGTTAACTTTTGATGTTACTTTTATATTACATTATTTTTTTTTTCTACGTAGTTTCTATTTTCAAAAAAAAGCACGGGAAAAATTTATCAGTGGCTAAAGAAATATAATATAAATACTACATTGAATTGATTTTGTTTACAGTCGGCATGCACGCTTGTATAATATTCGAGTCGTTCAGTGCTTCATAAAAAAATCAAAATATTTTCGAGTACGATTACACGTCCCCATTAATCATACCGGCTAGATGCAGCCCAATCACAGAAACTAAAATATAAACATTTTCCGCAAAAAATCGTCGATTTCATTAAAATGACAGGCCAGCCGACAAATATTCCGATATCAGGCGCAGCCGTCGCGATAAAGCTTCGGTAGCCAATTGTAAACAGAGCTCGTAGTACATCCGATAAAAGCAAACTTTTTATTCGCGATAAACGTATATCCCAAGCGTCGGCCTGGCCGGCCTACCTATCTAGCGCAAGTTCGCCTGGCTTGAGCGCCGATTCACCGAGCGACCGTTAAAATCGCGTTGAATGGCGTTTCCACGTTGGCTCGTAAAATATCCTCTCTCCGCTCTGCAGTCATTAACCGTCCGCTGGCGCGAGTTTTAACCCGGCACGGGCATAACGAAATCACGGAAAGTGCAAAAGTGCCGAGAGGACGGACGGGCGAAGAGGGAGGAAAAAATGAACCGCGACCGCGGCAAAGGGAGGAGAATCCCCCCCGGGGAGTCTGGACGTTATCGACGAGTGCGGCTCGATTATCGATATTCGGGTGGAGATTCTTCGATTCGCCGATGGGGTTAATGACGTCGGTGTTATGAGGTGGACAGTGAGTTAGTTGAACCGATTTTTTAATTACGATTTCAGAAATTTATTCAGCCCAATTGGGTTGATTGATTTATTGAGCTTTTTGCAATCTAGTTTTTTAGCATCGATTTTAAATATTTAGAAATATTGGTTATTGGTAGATGATGAAATTAAATTGCTTATCTCGTAGAGCTAGTTTCAATTGAACAGAATTTAATTTATATGGATTACTGTGAATTATTTCGGTAACTATATAATAAATATGTTTTGAAAAATTGCTCTTTTCATTTACGTTTTTTAAGATTTAATTCATCTAGAAGTACATCTAAGAAGAATTTATGATCATAATAAAATTGGTAAACATTTTAGTCTGGTAATTTAAAAAGATTTTCTTTAACTGGAAGCTTCAAATAATGAAGGTGCTTTTCTAATAATATTTGTTGAAAATAAGACAAAAACTCTTCAGAAATAACTACATCATTTGTAGTTATATTTTTCTTTAAATTTGCGATAAATACGTTTTCCACTTTATCAATAAAACGTTAAGTATTAACAAATTAAATAGTGAGAAATTTTATTACTTCCTATTTGAAAGATTCAAAAAATGTAGAAAACAATTCAGAATTTACTGGAAATGCAAAAGCTTATTTCAATCATTGAAAGATATTGAATTGCTTGGAGAAAATGCAATACCGAGAGTACTTTTCTGTAACTAAAATTCGTTGACTTCGTCTACAAAAGCTCGACAAAACGTTGCTATAAGCCTTGTCTTAAATATTTTTGAAAATCGCGCAAGCAGCGTTTCACCGATTTCACAAACTATTTAAAATAAAAAAAAATTCGTCTTTAATCTCGCTTTAATAATTAATCTGAAATAGGAAGTAAATCCTCCCAAGAAAATCACTCGAAAACAATAAATATTTTCGCGCGAAACTCACTGAAAGCGCGTATGAATGCGCAATAATAAGCATTCGATCGAGTGGCAAAAAACGTGAAGGAATCTTGGAGAGTCGTCTGAGAAATACGAGGAGCAAAGTCGAGGAAGCGGGAGGGAGAGAGAGAGAGAGAGAGAGAGATAGACGTCTGACCCGAAGCGCGCGACGTCCATCTGGCTTTTCTCATCCGGTGAACTCGAGACGTCGCGTCCCTGCGGCGTATCGTACATTTCGATGCGATTGGGAGTCTCCATTGAGCTGATTGCCGGACTCGAGTTTCGATTGTTTTAATTGCTCAAGCGGAAAAGGAGAAACAAACACGGACGGAGAGATAGATTGCCAGAGACGAGGAAGGATGAACTGTAAGCAAGCTTTGTGTGTTTTTCATTAGATGCTCAATTGATAATTTTAAGCGAAACCCGTAGAAACGTATAAACAAGGATTTAATGTCGGATAATGGAACGTTTATTAATTTATTGCGCGAGAACGTTATGGTGCGACGTGGTTTTGATAATGCGAAATGCAAGAAAACATAAAATTAAAGGCTCTGTTGACTAGTACAAATGAATGTACACGATTTTTTTTTAGATTACTTTCTTTATATTATTTTCGATTTTTTACAACATTTTTCAGAAACTTAAAATCTTAAATTTGTTTAATATCATTAAAATCAAAGATTAATTGTATGCTAACTGCTACTTTTGCATTTAAATTTTTAATAAATAAACATTTTACCGTAATTACTCAGTTGTAAAGATGCTATAAAAAATAAATATTGCCTTTTCAACAATATTTTCTGTTTCTAAATTCAATTTCCAGTCAGCAGTTAATGCTTCACTAGTAACTAAAATTCTAATAAAATTGTTTAATGTGAAGTCGTTGCAATAACTCATCTGTTACGTTTACTTGAAAAATACAAAAGTTGATGTATCAACACGAGAACTGTTATGATTTCTCGAATTATAAATACGCTTTGCATTCGCTCGCCGACTTCCTTAATAAAACTTAAAACGAAAAATTCGTTTAACGATCTTCGCGGCGCCGCGCCTCAATGTTCCTTAATCTTCCACTTAAAAAAATTACCCGGCCATCTAAGAGCTTTCAAAGAGATTTTTAGAAACGCCGGCATTGATAAGCTTTCCATTAAATCCGAAACGCATTAAAGCCTACATATCGTCGCAGGGGAAAACTGGTTTTCAGACGTTCGTTTTTCGCTTCGAGCGTTGCAGCCTCTGATGAAAAAAAAAAAAAAAGAAATGAGAGAAATAAAACAAAACGCCGAACGAATCCGCGGCAAAGAATATACAGCTCTCGCTCCCTTTGAAAGTTTTCCCAGCGGAATATTTGCGGCGTGGGAAATTTGACAAATGACGTTGATCGAGTTAACGCGCTGGAAAGCTGCGCGACTAATGCCGACTAATTAAAGTAAGATCGTCTCTCTCTCCCTCCGGTCTTTCCTTCTGTAGCCGCGGGTAAATAGCTTTCCGACTGTAATTGCGCTCGTTACCGCGCTTCTTATTTGTGCGCCAGTCCCTGAAATATGACATAATGTTCGCGTAAAATCACACGAGCGCCGGCTGCATCTTGCTCGTTGGATGCTCCGTTTTTTTTTTTTTTTTTTTTGTTTTTCGTCGACTTCATTGGCTGCGAAACGCCCGGATCGATATAATATTGGATGTAACCGTGTCACATCGCGTGCCTTTTAGCAATTTATAAATGCAAATGTCGGCATACGCGTTGCGGATATTCGCTTTGCTTGTATTTTCAAAGGCTGCGAAATATTTAAATACGATTTAAATGTGTACGTAAATGACTTAATTAACAATGTACAAAATGGTAGCTACTGAAGATAGTCGCTACTTACTACGTTTTCTCGGCGATGCTAATCTTGGAAGCATGTAACCCTTTAAGTAGATACTGGAAACGTAAAAACGGACACTTTATTAAACTTTAGATGCTTTCCTTGCTTTCAAACGGCAAAATTAAGTAAATTTATATCCCTTTTTTTATTTATAACAGTAATTCTTTTAACAAAGTAAGTATGTTTTCATTCACAAATGTATCTCTACGGGCGTTAAATTCTTTTAATTTCATTCAGTACTAGGAGACGCTATAAGAATAATAATAATACGAGGATTGCAGGGGAAAGCTCGCATTTTCCTGGATTAATTCAATAGGTAGCGGTGTTTTCCGGGTCCGGAAACACGAGCAGCGCGCACCTTAAGTTTGTCTAGCTCTGGACGCCGCCGAGCCGCGCCGCAACACGACATTTATTTTGCTTAGCCTTTTTTCCCTCTTTTTCTGCCCGCTCTTCCCGGCAATGTGTCCTCGCGGCGAGTTCGTAAATGTACCCTTTTTCCGCGCTGCACTATAATGGGTCGCTGCCCGACTCGCATACATACGCAGACCCACACACACAGGCTTGATGATTAATCATGCAGCGTACAACTTAATTATTGTGCAAGCTCGTCCTCGCATCTGCACGCGGACGGTGACACGCAACACGCGAGCCGAGTGCAGCGACTGTTTGCACGGTTTGGTCGGAGAAAATCATATATTCTAATTACCAGATGTATCTGATACTTATTTGCCGCTGCCGCGCGGATTGCCTACGAGCCGCTTTCCGCCTAGTGATCTCG
The DNA here is from genome assembly GCA_900474385.1 of Ormyrus pomaceus. Classification (NCBI taxonomy): domain Eukaryota; kingdom Metazoa; phylum Arthropoda; class Insecta; order Hymenoptera; family Ormyridae; genus Ormyrus; species Ormyrus pomaceus. The sequence continues at coordinate 23,203 of UCOM01001132.1, forward strand.
TATTTTGCCGAGGTGAGAGAGAGAGAGAGAGAGAGAGAGAGAGAGAGAGACAGAGCTTGGAATAAATGCGCGAAAAGACTAGCTGTTCTTGTTCGGGGATAATGAAAATTAGCAATTTTGTGTCAAGAGCGTTTCAGAGGAATGACGGGGCAATTCGAGCTTTTCAAGAAGTCCTTTGATGGCTTATCAAGCCAGTTAGAGTTTAAAGGCGTGCGAAAGTCTCAGAAGTAACGTAACAATTTTGAACCGACTTTGGAAATGCTGACGTGAACGCAATTACTCAAATTCATTTTCATTAGACAACGTAAATGTTTGACTTTTAAGCTTTAGGAGATTCCAATAATTTATTTAGAAGCTGAGGCCAATAAACTTACTGGATTTGCTCGTGAATATACAGAAATATATATATGGGCAGATCCTTTAAAATTATTAGTAAGGTTACAGCTGAAATGTAGCACTATTATATTCTTAAACAAAATATGTGTACAGAGAAAGGTAGAATACCGGCCATTTAATTATTTATGTGATTTAAGAGACTTGGGGTTCTGAAAATAGGAATAAGTGAAGTAGTACGATTTTGTTCTACAACTCTTCTAAGAAAACCGATTTAAATGAAATAAAGAGGTTCTTAATTATTTTAAAACAACAAATTTATTTCAATATATTATTAGTTTTCCTCTAACAGTAAATCTGTTTAGAGATCTAATTGCAAATTTTATTCTAAAGTTTTTCTTTTATTTTTTCCATCTGAAATGCTATAATTAAAATCTAATAGTCAAATATACGAACATATTATAAATCATCTTTATTAACAAAATAATATATACCGTAGATTCGAGCAACAAAGAAATGAAAATTAGCAAAAAAGCTTCTCTGCGAATGTATTGATTTTTCCATATTTTTTTTTTACGAGTTGTACGGAATGTCTTCCCATTCGAAATCCTCTCGCATAAAAAAATTAATTCTTCTGTAAAAATTAATGTTCCAGAAACGCATTTAGTAATAATAGTCTTCTGCATTACAAAGTAGTAAATCAATGCCACCCCACAGTAATCGCTTAAAAATACTTAAACCATTTAATAATGCTGCTCAACATAAATTACTTCTTTAAACCATCAGCTTGGCCTCCTCTAAAAAAAATGCAGCAATTCGCATTTTTTGAACATCCCTTAAAAACCTCTAATCTTTCCAAACATTCCGAGTACATTTCATTGAACCGGACGAAAAGCCATTCCGTATATTTTCTTTCCCCGGTCATATTGCTTGGAAACAGTGCAGCAACTCGCGCATATACATTCGAGGCCGATGGAGGGTAGACGATAACTCGAGGGAACAAATGGCCTCTGTGCTTAGCACTCACTCGCTGCGCGACCGTAATGATTGATCAGTACAATTAATCACCAGACGATCATAATTTATATGTGCTAACATTGGCCGGCACTTTCCCAGCGCGAATCGCAACGGCACACCTATGATTGTATCGGGGCTCGAATGCTCGTGTCTATTTTTGACTGTCAGATTTATTGCGAATTCATAAAATTACTTTTATGTCCACTTACAGGATCTTAAGTACTTTCTTTTCCTAGGCGATACGCCGCGCCGTTTATTTTTCCGGCCGATAGTAAAACCAGTAATTTAAAATCGATTTCATGTTGTAAGAATACACGTATTAATGGCTAATAGTTAAATCAAATTATTTTATAATCAATAAAACTGTACTCCGACAGGACCGTTAATATCGAGTTAACGATAATGTTCTTAAAAGCTTCTTATGGAGTCAGAATATCCATAAAATTTTAATTTTAATGTGGAAATAATTAATAAAATAAAAATGTTGCAACGGATCATTTTTTAAGTGCTAAAATTTTGATAGTCAAAACATACCTACATAATAATAAATATTCAAATGGAAGCGATTTAATTTAATTAATAATTACGAAAGTGTAAGAAAACTAAAAGTTATTTATTCCTAATACTTATTATTTAATATAATAAGCAGAGTGTGCGATATTAACGAAAAATTTACCACCTTAAAACACTTAACGATTTATCTTTTACTGAAAAAAAATTGCTTAATTAAAAATGTATCGGTGAATGGGACCATCCATTTGCCGCGGAAAACTTTACTGCAGAAGGCACGTTGAGTTTTAGGTCGCGACATTTGTATTTCATTTCGTGGTAATTAGAAACATACGTTTTAACGAGTTTTTGCGCAAGGCCAACACCGACACGCGGCTATTAATCTCATCTACTGGAAAAGCGTACATCTGAGCTCTACCGCCGACTTTCTTTGCAAGAAATTACATTTTATATCCCCTTGATGTTTCTTTGCTTTATTTTGATGCTTTAATAGTGCAATTTGTTCGTATTTTTTTTTGTTAATGCATGCATTAATTTATTTTAATAATGCTACTAAAATAATCGCTGAATTTCTGGATTTAAACCTTCTGTCATAATTTCTTAACGTCTTCGTTGCTTTTTAGATTTTAACCACATCTTGCATTTTCCCTTGAAATTCTATACCAGTATTTCGTGAGCATAAATTTCAATCTACATTTAGCAAACGAAAAAAAAAAATTCAACTGCAATGGTCCAAAAAAAAAAGAAATGAGTAAAATACACAAAAAACAGCAGGAACACGCAAAATAGTAACCCGTTACTTTCGTAATTAAAAAAAAAACATTACTATATACATAATATATTTAAAAACAAATCTGAACGTGTAAGAGTAAAAAATGGTTATAGTATGCTTATTCTAAAATATCTAATTAAAATACAATTCAACTCAATTTAAGCAAAACTATAAAATTTTTGCGACTCGCAAAATTTTTCATCACCCCAGAGGTCCATAAAAAAAAAATAACTCGCGCGAACCGCCAAAATATCACTTCAAAGAAACTGCAGATTGATTTTAATAAAATTCAATGAACCAGCCGATATTCAAAGCCCTCCTCCTCCTCCCTTAATAATTAAGTACGACGACGTAGCGGCGCGAGGAGCATCAGTTAGCCGCAGTCTCGGAAAGTCATAAAAATCGACAGTGCCGCAGTTGATTATCGGCTCGCCGGCTCACCCACACGTTCACACGGACACACATGCGATGCCAGTGTACTTAAACCGCGAGTTGCTGCTCGCACAACGACGAGGGGTTTTGAGGGGGGGGGGGGGGGGGGGAGGGAAAAAAGTAAACGCCCCGTCGTGTATATATGCATATACAAGAGATGTGATCGAAGATCGCAGTACGTAGTCTTCTCTCACCTTCCTCCGTCTCTTTCTCTCTCTCCTTCTGTCTCTCTCTTTCGCGAAGGTAAGCGAGGCGCATAAAACGCAGCACGTGGCGCCAGGTTGGGGCCCGCGATAAACACAAGGCCTCCCGTCTGCCACTTCTTTTTTTATCTCATTCGTTTCTTCGTCCCTCTGTCTTTCTCTCTCTCTCTCTTTCTCTCCTTCTCCGCACGAAATGCTCAAAGATACCTCCGGGTCAGAGTTCTATCTCTCTCTCTCTCTCTTTCTCTCTCCTTCTTGCTCGTTCTTTCTGGCGCTTAGTGCCGGCGCCGCGATTTTCCACGCTCGATAACCAAGAGGAGCGCTGCGGGCTTTTTATGTATGTAATATTCTATCCCCCTCTTTACCCGATATTTTTTACTTCCTCTTTCTTCTCCTCTCTCTCTCTCTCTCCCTCTGGCTTTCTACACTTCGGGATGTTAATTTCACAGCTCGCGTCCGGTTATTTTTGGTTCCTTTGTTTTCGAACTGTCATGCTCGCTCTCTGTTCCTTTCATTTCTTTCGTGCTCGTGACGCGGAAGGGATTTCCATGCCGCGAGCTCATTCAGCCGAATATCTGCTAGGATTTTTCGAAAATTTTTAATTAAATTTGAAAAACTGGGTTAAAGGCCGGAGCTTTTTCTGCGAAAAAACACTGCTCGATGTCCGCATCAATAAAGCGGTATACTATGATTGAATGAAGTCAAGCATTTTCAGTGTGATTTTAGAACGTTATTAGAAACTCAAACACAATAATTAAAAAAAAAAAAAAAAAAAAAAAAACGACGCGATAAATGGTTCTATACATAGTTCCATTACGTCTACCGTGTAAAAAGCATTTTCTCGTTTTTCTAGATTTCCAATATCTGAAAGTAGAACAGCGCCTCGGTAACTTTAAAATAAAGTTTTATAAAGTAAACTACAATGAATACAATTTCGAAAGAACTTGAACTAAATACCCTCCCAGCATTTTCTAATTCGAATCTCGGAAATTTAAAAATTTTCCGAAAACGTACGTAACTCAGTTTTTCCCTGGCGAATAGTTCCAAGTTTCTTGGCTTTCTCCACCTGGCACGTAAGCTCCGCAAACCCTTTCAACGCTGCGGAACTACTTTTGTCCTTCCATCTGATTACCCTCGCGTGTTTTCCCTCCCTTTTTTTCCGCCCGGCTTCACAAGCTCCCCGCGCGCGATGAGCGATTCCGCTCGAGTCTTATCAAGGAAAGTGGATCAAAATCGCATCCCAACTCGGATCCCCGCCGCAGGAATTCGTCAACGCGATCCCGAAACTCGGATGATCAATCAGTCGATTCCCGACAAGTTGCGCGAGAGAATTCACCCGGGGAACGGCAAGAGTGCAGACGGGGGGGTCGGTACGAGGGCGGGGGATTCGCGATATTGGCTGTTTCGCGGAATGACTGCGTTAAACAGCTGCTGCTGCCGCCGCTGCAACGCGAGAGAGGCCTTAGCCCATTTCCATTTACTGCGCAATCTCCGCTGAATAAACAGTTTTCGGAGATGTGCGCGATGTTATGAACCGCGCCATTTGCCTGTTAATTTTTGTTACATAAGTGGATTTGTAATCAGAGGCCGGGCATTGGTTAATGGGTAAATTAAAACCAATGGCGAACGCTGAGATGAAAATTGTATTGCATTACGATTTTGTAAACAATGCACAATTAACTGTAATGAACATAATCTTATATATACATTTAAAATGATTACGTTCTACAGAATTTTACATTAAATCTAAAAACCAATGTTTTCTTGAACGACGTTATAAAATGTATTTTTTTTTAAAAAACCAATTTCAAACCCTCATAAATCTTCACTTGCATAGAAAGAAATTCATTAATTAATACTGAAGCTGAATACAACGGAAATAATAAAAAGCTGGCACTTTTTCATTTAAATTTATAGAATAGATTAATTGACGCAATTCCAGATTGCAATGACATTCTTCGGCGGGGCCGTTAAGAAAAATTGAATTTTTTAATTTATACCCACTCTCCCTCGCTAATCGAATCAAATTATAAAACGCTCAAAGACTCTTATAATGCAGAATGCCGGCGCCAGAGGCTGACATCTTTCAAAGCGCAGTCGATCCTTTTTTTACCCGACGCGCATACTGGAATAAAATGAAGATTATCAGCTTCTCAATTATAATCGATGTTTTTCTTTTTTCCCTCGTGTAAGCGAGCCATTATGGAAAAAATTTTAATTGCTTTCTAAAAAACGAACCAGAAGATAAAACAACCTACATCTTGCGAGATGTTTACGATAAGCGACAGTGCTTACACACGACTCTATTACTCTGCCCATGCAAATAAATCCATATACGAGAGCTTACGTAAGCGGTAAAATCTTATTTATCAAAATTCCCATTTTCCACTAACACCCCCCTACAAAAGCAAGCCCTCTGAAATTCAATAACCCCTTTGGTCCTGCGTGTTTTTCAGGCAGGCTTCCTGCACGGCGAGCACGGGGAGGCTTGGCTGGAGCCGGTGGCGCGCGAGCACGAGCACAGGTACCGCTCAAAGAAGGAGGCCCGGCCGCACCTGCTGTTCCGGAGGCCTCGCGAGAGCGACTCCGCAACGATCACGGCGTCGGCGACGGCGCAGCAGCAGCAGCAGCAGCAGCAGCAGCAGCAACAGCAGCAGCAGCAGCGGCGGCTGCAGTCGCCGGACACCGGCAGACGAAAGCCCCGCCGCAAGCGAAAGAAGAAGCACGAGAGGAACTGCGGTACTCGCGGTGAGATTCCCGGATGAGGACGAGGGAAGAGTGTGCAGGGGATTTCGCGGTTCTACCTCGGGAGGGGGGTTTTAGATGGTTTCGGACTTTTTTTTGGAATGATTAATTATTAGGTTGCAGCTCGGTGGAGATGTAAATATAGTCTTGAAACGCGGATCGAATTCATTTTCTTTTCTTTCTATGGGAACGTTTTTCAAAAGTTCGGAAACCTTGAATTTTAGACTGAATAGACTTAGCTTGGAGCTAGAAACTTGAGTAATAAAACGTCCCTCTTGAAGAAAATTTTTGGCTCGAACATATGGTGCTTCTCCACTTTGGTCGAAAATTGAATAAAATTAAGAAATCTTATATACTTGAATAAGTGTATTAACAGAGTAATATTTAGTACTACATTAATTAAGCCATTGCTTAATGCCGTCAGTATAGAAAATAAATGCACCGTTTTATTTTTATACCTTTTTCAAGATTCTCTTAAAATTGCTTTATCGAACAGAAAACAGAAAATATATACGACGATTTGCATTCTGTAATGCTTCAATATGATAAATGAAAGAGTAAATTACTTTGCTTCATTTTTGTACTTTGCCAACACTCCAATTATTCATCATTTTCAAACTAAAATATAATGCCAAAACTTTTTTCAGAATTGTTGCTTCGTCGCATAATATACAACAGCAAAAAAATGCAAATATCCATTACTCCAATTAAAGACGAAATAAATTATAGGGAAAATAACGCATTCCTAGCATTGAAACTCTCAGCGCGCTAAAAAGAGCTCCAAAGCCTGCACTTTACAGCCGTTCAATATCATAAATCCTCCTTATAGAAGACTAAATAAACAAAGGGAATAAAACGGGCGGCACTTAAAATACAGTATCCGACGAGTACTTGCACGTGTAAAGATAAACAGCAGGTGTTAAATGAAATACCGAAAGCGACCAGTCGGCGCTTAGCCTCGTAGCGAACTTCTTGCACGCCATTTGCACAGCAGCGGCGGCGTCGGCGGCGGCGTCGGCGGCAGCAGCGGCATTCTAAATAAATGGCAGCATCCGCCTTTACATATATAATTACGCTTACATTCGGGCTCATCAAGGACCGTCTCTCCCGCTACTCATCCCCGCCGCTCGCGAGTAAACGCGCGAGCGCTCGAGCGGGAGCAATCCATCACGCCGGCAAATGAAATCTTAATTATCGGCTTGCTATCGGCCAATCTGCATAAATCAGCGCCGGCAGAGCCACCGTTGAGTGAAAAACCTCCTCTCTCTACCTCCCTCTCTCTCTCTCTCTCCTTCTTCGCTGCATGCTTACGCTGAAATACCTCCGGCTGCGATAGTTATGCGCTATCGTAACTCGAAAAAGACCCGAGGAATAGAGAAAGGGAGCGAGGTAGGAGGAAAAAAAAATACGAGTTAAACTGTAAACGTGGTAGTCGGCTCTCGAGGTACATTATGTACGCGGCCGCGAGCCGCTCGCCGGAGATTAATATTAAATTGCATTTATTATGGGCTAGATTTAATAAGTGGTGCGCGCGCCGCCGCCGCCGCCGCCGCCGCCGGTATGCGCCGGGCGTTACTTAGAGAGCCCATCGAAATTATGGGTATTCCTAGGGTAAATTTGTTTATAAGCGTTATGTAAATATAATTATTTACGACAAGGCCCGAGATAAACAGGGACTATTTATTATTTCCATAATTTTCAACATGCGAATTAGGATAATTGGGGAGATTGGCAAAGATGATATTTAAATTAAGAGGGAAGTGCACCGGCTTACTTATTGAGTTATGAGTCCCGTGTTATTCGATCATTGCTGAAATTTGAATAGCTTCTGTTTTATGGATATTCTGGTAAATGCAAAGTTTGCTGTGAAACTTTTTTATGGAGACTCGGATAGGACTGCGCAATAAAATGAAGTTGTAGATAAACAAAAAATATTTACATGAGAATAGGAAAATTTTTGTGATTAAGTTTTTAAAAAAAATCGGTTTAATAACAAATTGAGAATGACAAAAGTAACTTTTGTACTATATCAACGTAATCGAATTAAAATAAAATGATGCCAATGCTAGAAAATTAACGGATTTCTAGCTAAAAATGTCGTTTTCAGCTTGCAGCTTTCGGGTCAAAACATCCAATAAGTTTCCATTAGCGAGCAATTCCGATGTGACTCTTTCTAAAAAAGGATCGTAAAATGAAGCATTAATTCGCTGTAATTCGTCGTAATGTAATTAATCCATTACATCTACCTTAAATTAGAACTAATTAATCTTTGCTAGAAAAATAATCTCGTTATATAGTTTGCCAATTTCTTATATAATATATACATTTGAAAATCTAGACATAATTAGCAACGCCGAAGCATCAGATCCACATCACCTCGACGTAGCAGTAAAGTTTTTGCTCGTATTGAACTTGCGCTGACTACACTCTGTTTCTCCAACTCGTCGAAAACGTCGAGCGCGTTCGATCGGGTGAAAGACATTTCCGTTGATCGCGCGCCGAAGCGCGTTCGTTATAGCAGCGAGCTCCGCAAACTCGCGCGCGCCGGAAATCGACGAGCGTGCCGACAATCTCAGCTGACGCTAATTAACTCATCGCGCCGCTCCGGCTTTGTTTGTCTCGATTCCACAGAGCCGCGCCGGTTGACCGAAACGCTGCTCGAGTGGCAGACTCAGCCGGGACTGGTGCAGGTCCAGGGTCGGGGTCGCCGCCAAAAGCAGCGGCTCCATTGGCTGCAGGAGCAACCGCAGCAGACGATTCGCGCCAAGCGATCGGTCAGCAGGCCGAGGCACGTGGAGGCGCTGGTGGTAGCGGACACGACGATGATGGCGTTCCATCAGGACGGCGACGTCGAGACGTATCTACTGACCATCATGAACATGGTATCGGCCCTGTACCTCGACCCGACAATCGGCAATTTCATCAACGTCGTTGTCGTCCGGATAATTCTGATGGAGGAGGACGAGGCCGAGGTACGGCTATACACTGTGCGGTCCCTCTCGATCTCCTCTCTTTTCATCAGGCTGATGCGATTACGCCGTAATTGATTCGAGAAGAAGCCTGCGGAGAGGGCGAGCGAGAGAGCCCCGCGGTGTCGATTACGGAGGAGAGCTGCTTATTTTAATTTTAAATTTATACTTTAGCCTGCTAAGTACGGGATATTGGTATGTACGTACATTAAGAGCTGAATTTTAAATCGGGCAATGTTCAGCCGTGTACGAGAGTATCGGGAATAGTTTGTTGCAACAATATTGGAAAATCACTCGAATTAAAGTGTTTGAAATTTCTAATTGGATAAGACTCATAGTATCTTATATTTTTGTAACAAAAATAAACTTACTTTTTTTTTTAAATTATAGATTTATTAATTTGAAATAAAGGTTGTACGAAAACTTTACAAAAAGATGCAGTCAACTCCAATCTATATTCGACCCAATTAATTTGAAAACCGTAATTTCATAATTTTTAATTGAAAAAATAATTAACTGCTTCGTACCTACTAACGAGATATGTATTATTGATTTATTTCTAACAAGACAATTTTTTAATAAAATACAACTAAAACTATTGTCATGTTGCAAAAATTGTTGCGTGTCTTTTCGGTAAATGTACTTTGCAAGCTTCTTTTCATACCAACACAAGGAAATCAGCTAACATCCCATAATTGACTTCGAGCTTTAAAAGCACAACAGACTTATTTTTGTAGTCTGACAATCTATTTCCAGCAGGGACTAAACATCACAATAAACGCCGACAAAACACTGTACAATTTCTGCAAGTGGCAGCAGAAACTTAATCCTCCAGACGATTCTCACCCGAACCACCACGACGTCGCGATTCTGGTCACCAGGGAAGACATCTGCTCCAGGGCCAACACCCCCTGCAGCACTTTAGGTGTGGCTCACGTCGCAGGTATGTGCCAGCCAGATCGCAGCTGCAGCGTCAACGAAGACAATGGGATTACCCTCGCTCACACGATTACGCATGAACTGGGTCATAAGTAAGTTCGAATTAAAAACTTTTTCCCGCCCGAGTTTTCTGCTTTAAAATCGCGGTTACGGGGGTTTATAACTTTGCTGGCTAAGGTGTCTAACTCTTATCTTTTATTTATCGAATTCGTTTCGGACGAGATCAATTTAGCGTAATTAAGCTGCTTTTTCTTAAAAGTTATTATAAGAGTTAACATTTTTTACAAATTTCTCTTGACGACAAATATTGTTAAACTTTTAAAAGGACAAAGATTTGAAGTATTGATCGTGTCTACGCAAATTATTATTCACATTTTCGTATCTTTACAGCTTCGGCATGTACCACGATACAGAAAAAATTGGATGCAGCAAAAGAGATGGCGATAAATTGCACGTGATGACGCCGACATTCGAAGCTGATACTGTTGGTGTGGCTTGGTCCAAATGTTCTAGGAGGGACATAACGAATTTCTTAGAGTACGTCGCAGCGCGTTTGGTACATACTAATATCATTGAGTCAATGTCGTTTAACTTTTATTTACTACAGTTACATTTTTTACTTTTTAATTTAACGTTTCGACTAGAAAATAAAACTTGCTTGTTTCATATTAATGCCAACGATCATTCGAAATCGTTCGAATAGAAATGGCTTTTCTTTCGTACTTATTACGATTAAATTCAAGTCAAATGACGTAAATTCGGCGATATTTTCAATCCCGACAATATAGGCGAGACTTTTTACTTTCATTCCACTATCCAGTGGAAATAAGTGAGAGGACGCATATTTGTGGAAAATGGAATTTTAGATGAATTCGGAAAATCGATAAATCCTTTTTTCATCTTGAAAAGCAACGATTTTATTATTCTCTCAATTTTAATTTACTCGTATTTACCTTCAAAATTTTTTGCACTATAAACCATATAAATTGCGAATAATATTGTAATTAAACTCGGCCAACGTAATTAATTATATTCTAACAAACAAATTATAAATCAAATTTAAAATTATTAGACTAGCAGACAATGCAACCATAGCTTGCCTGTCGAATTAAATTACAATTTACAGGCATTTTATTGTTAAGTAAAGCTGATATTTCGCGCTTCATTCATCGTTCAACTTTTAACTAATTATATTTCAGCCAAGGCAAAGGAGAGTGCCTCGAAGATGAACCAGCAGATAATGACTACGCTTATCCAGATTTACCGCCAGGAGCGATGTACAACGCGGAACACCAATGTAGACTTCAATTTGCAGTCAGGGAGGCGTCCGTTTGTTCCCCTTTGGAAGAGGTAGATACGCTTGTAAATAATTCCTGCAATTACATCGTACTGTACACGCGCTCACATTTTCGCCCTATCAAATGAAATTAAAAACTTAATTAATTCGGTCGCAAGTGTTCGCGCGCCCGGCGACCGAACGTACGTCGTATTTGCCTTTAATTGTAAAAGATTATCATATTAATTAGAAAAGTTTTGCGTGTTTCATTTAGATTTGCTCGAAACTATGGTGCGTCGTGGACGGAGTCTGCACTACGATGTTACATCCTGCAGCGCCTGGCACCCACTGCGGAAAACACATGGTTCGTTTACTGAATTACTTAGTGAATTACGCTCTATAATTTAGTTTCAATAATAAACTAATATTTTCAAGGGGCCAACGAAGCGTGCTAAACTGCATCTCTCCTCGGTTTATTCGGGCTTTTAATTCGGTTAAAAACTTTTAGTTTCGACAAATTTTATATTAAATTTTTCTTATAAAAGATTTTTATTACGTATCAGAAACACATATCGACTCTTAAATCCCTGCAACAAAGTTTGACCAAGTAATAAATTTCTCGATGAAATAGTAAAAACTTTTAAGAATTTAGTTTTATTTATTCCAATGAAAAAATGTAAAAAATGCAACATTTTTCGTGTAACAAAAGAAATTGTTAGGCTTTCTATTATTTGAATTCTACAAATAGCACTAATTTTTCTGTTTGAAAATATTCAACAAACATGAAACCAATGTCTTACAGAATTCTAAATGTTTTGTAAGACAATTTAAATAACATACTCACGTTATACTTGCCAAGACGCCAGTATCTAGTGTCTATAAAAATAAAAAAAATAAAAAATGACAAATTAAATTAATATAAACTTTGAAAAAGTTTAACAATTATTTCATCTGTTACGAGTAGTGATTATATCTCTGCGAATTGAATCATAAGTAATATGATTAGAAGTAAGTCACCTTTAAAGACAGATCAATTTTCCAAAAAATCACTCTTACTGTATCTTGAAGTCTGTGGAGTTAGATTACGTTACACAAAAGTTGAAGGAACATTGAATCGAAATGCCATAACAGAACTGTATAATTCATTTTTATGTATCTACCCGATAATATAGAGCTGCTAAGACTGACCCTTATCACTCTAACAATTTCCCACCCTCGAAACGAAACCTAAGCAACCTCGACCTTCTTCCCTCAGTGGTGCCAGAACCAGGAGTGCGTGCCGATAGTCGACCGGCCGACGCAGATCGACGGCGGCTGGGGCGACTGGGGCCCCTGGAGCGAGTGCTCCCGCAGCTGCGGCGCGGGCGTCTCGATAGTAGAGCGCAAGTGCGACCACCCGGAGCCGGCCCACGGCGGCAAGTTCTGCATCGGCGAGCGACGTCGCTACAAGATCTGCAACACCCAGGACTGCCCGGAGGGGGCGGCCAGCTTCCGCAGCCTGCAGTGCAGTAACTACGACGGCAAGGAGTACAAGGGGAAGAATTACACCTGGCTGCCGTACTTCGATCAGAGTGAGTTTCGTTTATTTTTTCTTTTTTTTTGTAGACGTAAGAGTAGGGAATACTTTTATAGCCATTATTGTTAGTATTTATAGTATTAAACGAACTTTATTTCATTCAAAAGGATTGATTTTATTTCAATAAGTATCAGTATTTCATAAAAACTTTTTCCTCCTTTTGATTAAAAATATTTCTTGGAAATTTAATTACTTTTTTATTGACACATAATAAACCCAAGTTAAAATCGACGCAAACTTATATCTTGGATAATATTAATATTACTTATAAACTACCGGCATTACTTAACAGTTCACCGATAAAAAAAAAAAAAAAAAAGAACTCGCTACGATTTTTCACCCCTGCGTTGTCGCACGATCGACTCGCCGATAAGTAAGATTAATAATCCAATACATACGAATGCGTGAAATGAGCGATAAGATAGCGATTTACAATTTGCATCCCACTCCGCGTCTCTCTCTCTCTCTCTCCGGAGTGCTTCGCTTACCGTTTCCCGCTCTTGTGTGTACACGCAGCCGAGCCTTGCGAACTTTACTGTACGGACACGGAAGAGAGCGTGATCGTTCCATGGGGCGAGGCCGCACTTGATGGAACGCCTTGCAACGTCGGTACGAGAGATATGTGCATTGCTGGTATATGCAGGGTAAATTACACGTTTCTGCATAAAGCTTTTAAAATAAGATCTTTTTATTGCCTGGTGCTTTTGTAAAATGATTTATTTCCGACGCTCTTGTGTGCTTTGCAATTTGGTGTTTAGTTTTTTTGTTTGGCTTTTTACGAGTCAATTTGAATTTTGAGAACTTTTTTTTTTAATTTTTGATTGCTTGCAAAAAGTCTGTTTTTTTTTAATTCAATACAAGTTTTTTAAAAGTCAATTTAACTCATTCAGAATTCAGAATTTCATGCACAATAACAAACGCTAAAACTATTTTGTGCAAAACTAATTCTTCAAAAATCCCTCGTCTTGTTTTCAACGTAAAAGAAAGAAAAAAAAAACGTTATGCTAATTAATTGTAGAAAGTCGGTTGTGACTGGACAGTAGATTCGGAGGCGACGGAGGATCAATGCGGCATATGCCACGGCGACGGCACGCAGTGCGTCACGATGCGTGGGATGTACGACAAAAACGAGGGCCCGGGCTACAGAGAAGTAATCGTCATTCCCGAGGGCTCGCGCAACATCAAAATCGAGGAGGTCGGCAACAGCAAGAATTACATCGGCATCGGCCGACCGAATTCGGATGAGTATTTCTTGAATGGAAAACGGTACGTGCATGCTGAGTACAATGTCTCAAAGTAAAATTCCCACTTTTTTTTAACGATATTAGAAGTAGTGAGAGGATTAAAAGGAAAATCGTATGAATTTAATCTTCTTCGGACAGGCAGATCACTTTGGCTGGGGAGTATCAAGTCGCTGGCACTCCAGCTCTGTATGAACGCGATCGCGATAAAGAGAAAGTAAGGATACCTGGTCCAATCAAGGAAGATATCGTTGTATATGTAAGTCGATATTCTATACACCTTTGACATTTCCCGATGAACTTTCTGGGTTCATCGCGCTAACGGGATATCTAATCTACCATTCTTCGATCGACCTTTCATTCTCTGCCAATCCCAGTTCTTTGTATAACTTAAACGATGCGTCTGTCGATTCGCAGTTGATTTACCGCGGTCACTACCGAAACTTCGGGCTGCGCTACGAGTACACGGTGCCGAAGAAGGACGTCGGCCGTGCCCCGGAATACTCCTGGATGTACTCCGACTGGTCGCTCTGCACGGTGACCTGCGGCGGCGGCACCCAGACCTCCCATGCACTCTGCCACGAGAGTAAAAGCGGAGTGGTCGAGGAAAAGTTCTGCAACGGCACGAAGAAACCGGAGCTCATCACCCGCGAGTGCAACACTAAACCCTGCCCGGCGAGGTGAATAATAATTTTCATCTTGTTTTACGGCCAAGGCGGGCTGAAATTCCCTTTCCCTTCTTTACGATAATTAACTTGGGTGCGGAATCTATTTCTACAAGAAGTGTGATTAAGAATGATAAAGTTTCTGCTTTCGCGCTGCGTTGCGGGTTGATTTTATTTAAGAGTTTTAGTTTAACTGATCGTTACAGGTTTCTTGTTATAAAATGTACGAACATTCGCAGATATAATCTGTTTTCTTTCTGTGCTTAATAAGACTTTTATTTAAGAAAACAGGCTCACAGTAATTTCTGTGAATCTAGACTCATATTTGAATAACTTAGTATCCCAGAGTTTATTTACTCGATTGGGTCATACCTAAGTAGCGTGAAATTAAAGAATATGGTTTACAACGTGGTTCTAAGAATGCGCTTAAATGTAATTATCGATCAAAATGTAAAAAAACACCGATTTAATATATAATTCTTGGGTAGTTCGGTAATCAAATGTGCATATAAAGTGACTTTTTACATCAAGAAATAAGCTGATTTCATTTTATCCAATTAAGTTTTCGTAATATTTTCCTCGCTTTTTACCTTTATTTTAAATAAATGAAAACATTCAGTGTTCTTAAAAAATTCTATCGAACGATATTCCGATATTTTTAAGTAGCTTACTACCAGAGGGATCATTACAAATTTTAAGCAGCTTACTGCATCGAGATAGTTTTCATCCAAATAAGTAACACTAAAACTGTGAACCCTTAGATGGTGGGTAGGTCCTTGGCAGATGTGTCCAGTGACCTGCGGCGACGGAGCGCTTCGCAAGCGTTCGGTCATGTGCGTCTCGGCGAGTCGAGGCGAGGACCAACCGGAACTGGCCCTACCCGACCGCGACTGCGACAAGGACGCGCGTCCCGAGGAGGTCGAGCCCTGCCCGGACCTTCCGGCCTGCGAGCCGAGCAGCGAGGCGCCGGTGATCGTCTACGCCGACGAGAAGAACACCGCCTTCTACAACGTAAGCGAGCTCGGGGTCGGTTCCACGACCCTCGACGGCCTCGGCAGCACGGAGATCGAGCCCGAGATCCTCGAGTTCGACAACGTCGTCGACGTCGACGGTCCCAGCGAGAACTCGATGTACAACACCAAGCCCAAGTGGCAGGTGTCCAAGTGGAGCTACTGCGCGGGCGGCAAGAGGAGCAGGAAGGTCACTTGCTCGGTTCAGGGCGACGCGGACGCCTGCAATTTGGAGAACAGACCGCTGGATGTCGAGGAGTGCCGGGCAGGCAAGTGGGTTACAGGTAGGTATTGTCTGCAGCAGCTGCTGCTCGTTAATATGGCTTTTAGAGGAGTTTCGAGATTGCGATTAGGTGAGCTTGTTCGCGATGGGGGGAAGCGTCAAATTGAGGCATTGTGCTTGATTTTGATGCATTTTGAAAATTCTTTCTAGGTTACGGTTCGAGAATTCCAGGAAGATTTTAAATGTTCAGTATTCGTTGGATATGGAATTGTGAAACTAATAATTCTTAGCAAAATTAATTCTAATAATTTATAAACAAATTTTGCTTTGCCAAAAATGGAAGATAAATTTATCGCGCACGAATTTAAAATTTGGTTAATTCCGTTAAATTCTGGAATGATAAATTCTTGTAGTTTAATACCGTCACAAAACAGATCGCGACACTATTTTTGCAATGCATATAGCATCATGAAACGCCCAAATCTCCATACGACTCTAAAGCGAGAGAACGTTACAGGCGAGATTAATGCAAATTTTAACAAGCGAACGTCGCAGCATAATACTCATTCAAAACTCCTGCATTCATAATGAATTTCCAAAAACAATGATTTTAATCGCGCAACAAAGACGTAACGTGCTACGACAACCCTTTCGTCCTCTGCTCCTCAAACTTGTATAATATGAGTTCTGAGTTTATACGGGGCTCCATCTCTCTCTTGTAAAACAGCGCAAAACTTTTGCAGGCAAGTGGAGCGCGTGTAACGCGACCTGCAGCAGCAAGTCGGGCCAAAAGCGTCGCGACGTCACTTGCCACGATAGACAGAGCAACTTGCCCTCCACGGATTGTAATCCCGAGAGAAAGCCGTTGGAAGTTAGGCGCTGCCATCACAAGAAGCCCTGCGCCGACGAAAAACCCGGTGAGTTCTTCGCTCTTCTTCTTCTTCGGCACTTTCATTAACAGAGGGCAAAAGCCGGGGGACACGCGCGAGTCGAGAGCGCGCAAGAAGGGTTATTGATTGGCTCTGCTTTTCGCCTCTCGCGGCGCCCGATGCGAGATTGTGACGCGTTTAGCACGTAGAGCCGCTAAATTTTTCATGCCGCCACGTTTTTGCGCAGCTGCCTGTTTGAATTATAAATTTCGCGCTCTGCATTTTTAATTCTAACGGTGTTGAGAAATTGTGATTAATCGCGCGACATTACGGGGAATTTATGGCTTGACTTACACAATTTAATCCTCCGCTGCATGCGTGAAAAGTCGAGCACTGGATTAGAGAAAGATAACAGGTATTCAAAGAAACTGATTTAACGGCGTCATTAAATTTTTAATGGAGCGAGTAAAGCATATTAGATTAATAACAATTCGTCAATTTTATTAAAAAATAGTTCCAAGAACAAGTTCTCATTTTCTTAATTATTGTCTTTAGACGTATAAATGTACATTTTACTTTAACAATTAAGATTTGAAAAAAATTATTTTAAATTTATAACCACAACTTTTCTTGCTTCATTATCTCAGTTAAATCAAACAAAAATTGTAAAAATACCATTTAATAAACAACATTGCGCATTACTCTGTACTAACGTTACATCTGACACAGGTTAAATTTGACACATTTTTAAAGCGAATGGTTGCCCGTTTATTTTAGGCTGTAAGGACAGCATCGATCCCGCTTGGATGTGCCCGGCTTACCGGCGTATGTGCGACGCATCATCAGTAGTCCGCGAGAAATGTTGCGCAACGTGCTTCAAGAGGCGAAAACACGTTCGGCATAATCGTCGCCAGGGCACGACGGATTGAATTTGAATTTCGCAGACTGACAGCGAAACGTATAAGATATTACGACGGGCACTGTAGCTCCAGAATTCGTATTTTTACTATTCTTTTATCTCGTAATGTTAATTCGTAATATTCGTTTCCAACGTTTTTTTCTTTCACATTTTTTTTATACAGCAGCTAATTAACGTGCGTTTCGATTCATGTCTTTTCATTGATAACTGTATTAAATTAAACATTATTGATCACGAGGGACTAAAGAAAATTTTAATTGTGATTTTACTTTAGTCATATAAATTAAGCATCTGAACTTATTCAAGCAATCATTCATCAGTTTAATGTGATGTAATTTAATTTATTAAGCACTTCGATTATATTTATTTAATATTTGCGATTAATATAATTAGATAATGATCATCGAAATTTGCTTGCTTTTTTAGAGAAATGTTATAAAATAACATATTGTCACGCAAACATGTTAAGAAATTTTAAGAGAATAAGTACGTTAGAAAATAAGGAAATATTTACATAAAAAGAACAGTAATGACCAACTTATTATAAGAGAAAAAAAGTTATTTTCACTGATACTTTTTACTAAGATAATTTATTACTTCAAATGCGTATAAAAAATATATGCATTAAAATGTTTTAAAAACATAAAAATTGAACATCACAATAAATAAAAAGTGCGCTGCGCCGGAGTTGAGTACCACCCAGTTCTATGTACTTTGACTTGCTGCATACGACTTAGGGGTCAATTACTTCATTCCCTGCCCAATCTCAAAAAATTAAAAAAAAAAACATTACAGTATCTCTAATCTATCAATGGGTAAGTAAATTAACACTTAATTAAACATCATCATTAAACATGATTGGGCACTTCCGGACACGGATTGGTGTTCAGATTACGTAGGAATAGGCGAGTCTTGATTCTGGCACTACATACTTTTTATTTTTTGTGGGTCTGCGAAATTGTATCAGTTTTTCAAACAATTTCTAATTTTTGTAAAAGCGCGAGAAAATAATTATATATGCAATCTATATATTTAACATTTCTAAAGAATTTTTTTGACTATTTTACTTCTCAAGCTTTAATTTTTTAAAGGTATTCTTCTAACTTCGTCCAAAACATTGTAAAATTATTCAACCTGAAAATGAAAAATGTTTGTTTCATACTTTATTTCGTTAAAAATGACCTGCGGAAAAAACAATTTTTTATTTTTAATTTAGGTCAAATTTTTATTCTTTTCGATTCCGTAAAATACCCAAATAAATCATAAACTTATTACATCACTGTTTTGTAAAATAACTTGTTAAATTATTAACAAGTAAATTTTAAGCGAATTTCAAGTAAATATAAATACTAAAACTATATTTACAAAAATGTGATAAAAAATAATTGTCTTTATATAGTAGGAAGGTTTAGTCAACAAAAGCAGTACTATATTGAGTTTTTAAAACGCATTTTACGTTAATTATTAATTTTTAATAAGAATACATTATTCATATGCTTTACAATATATGTAATAAAACTGATTAACTCAAATCAAAATTATAATACACATAAATTGTAAGCTATTTTATATTTTTAAATACATATATTTTTAATTTCTTTTGTAATAAATAAAATACGTTAAAAATTGTTGTATTTCTTAATGCTTTACTATAGGTAGTATAATAAAATTTAACTTTACAGACACCTTTTTTTTCTATGCAGTATGAGTAATTTTTTAATAGACTATAAAAATATTTTCTAGTAATAACTATCAGGTCAAAATATTAAGTTTCCGTTTTAGTAATTTCCAAATCTTTAAAAAAATAAAGTACCTATAAACACATGTTAAATGTCCTTTAATAATAGTCGATAAACTATTTTTGGAGTATTTTTGGATTAGTCGATAAACTACTTGAAATGGTAAAATCGTTTCTTATGGTCGGCAAAGAAGCTTCCTGCTTAGTTGGTGTAAGGTGAAGAGAAAATATTGATTTTATTATCCACCGATGTTACATTGCTTAAAGCACGACTTTTATTATCAGTTAAGGATAAATAACTACGAATATTCTGTTGGTAATAAGATAATGACTATAAAAAATTTTTCCAAAATATTACAGCATGAAATTATGTTAACCGTTTCATCTTTTATGTTCAATACCGTTTCTATTAGTTAGTAAATAGTTTATACGCTGCAGTCAAATGTTTATTAGTAGAAATAAAAGTAATGTCCAAATTTTGGTCATTATTCTTTGCCTAATATTTAATCTAATTATAAAGTTTTTATCAAGTGGATATTTAAAGATATCAAAATGGATTAGTGTAAGTTTTTCAAGACAACATTGAAAATAGTAATGCTATTATAGTAAATGGGAAATATAGAATTGACGAACTTCTCAAAAATCGTTTTGAATACTTATTTTATCTGAAGAGCATTCAAAGCAGATTAAATTCTCGAAGGCAAGTATGAGTTCTCTGACGAATATGCGAGGCTCTTATAGACGAAAATGGTTCAATCTAATAATTTGAACATTAGAATTTCTGAAAAATATAAAAAGTAAACTTAAAATATTTAATATCATGATCAACAGTTAAAAATGCTTCAAGCACGTGAGCATTTAATCACGAATATGAACGTTTTTGATATAGCCATTATGTATATTAGTTTTCTAGTAGGAATAGGAAAAAACTGCTTAAATAAGTATTTTGAATAAAAAATTTGTACACAAAAATAATCTATTACACATTTGACGTTTTGACAGTTAAATTAATTTTAAAATTGCAAGAAATTTGCTATTTCAAAATTAGTTTAACATTAATTAAAAAATCTCTTGCGATTTATTATACAAAATTTTCAATAATTAAAATTCTACTAAAATTCTGGTAACAATTATAATAAAAAAGATTTTAATTATTTTTGTAAAAGTCTAATTTTATAATCCAATTTATTTTAGTATCTTGCTAGCAAATTGTCGATATGTTCTAGTTCTAATCAGTTCTCTATAGTAGATAGATTCAGAACATACGAGAATCTATCTAGAATTACTATAAACGATTTCTAATAGCGAAAATATTCGGAAGATATAACAGAGCATTAATAAAATATACTGTATAAAGTTACAAATTAAAATATAATTCAAAATCATGATTAATTAATTAATCTATAATCTAAAAGAAAAGGAATAACATATCTTTAAGAATTTGCAAATTTTATCAATAAAAAGATTAAATAATCTAGTTGAAATGAAGACATAAGAATATTAAAAATTAATTCTGCTGTATGATACTTCGCAGCTACGCACAGTCTTATTGTTATACGTGTATTACATTCTTAAATATACGCTATTGTTATACGTGTATTACATTCTTAAATATATTCTATTCTCTATCAATACGCAATGTACAGTTGTGCGCTGCGAGCCTAGAAATAGAGGTATAGCAGAAATTTTGTTTTCTCCGTAGTTCTTTTTGAAGGCGTGACTATGATGAGTATTGAAATTTTAGTAAACAGTCTGAGACGAAAAGGCAATATTTGCACATCCCAGTAGTATCTTAGTGCTCTCTCATGTTATTGACATTGTACTATTTGAGCATTCTGTTGTTATAAACTTCTTAGTTGATGGTGATGAAGTGGAGCTATAAAATAAATTCATTTCAACCATCTTTCAAGTTTAAAAAATACTAAATCAAAAATGATTAAATTAAATTTTAAGTTCATGAAACTAGATGAACTTGTAGGTTGCAACAAAACCAAGGTCTTCACATCTCAATATTTCTGAATAGAATGGACCTAAAGAGCTGTGTTCGCTAATCTGCCTTCATCCATAAAATTACTGCAAGAATGCATTATTAGAATAATTTTCTTTTTTCAAGGTGACTCGAAGTCATACTTATATGCGTAAATCCCCTTTAACTCTTTTGAACTCGCTCTCTCGAAAGTGGACCTCCGCGGAAGACACGCTGGACATCCGGATCCACGGATTCATATACCACTGGGAATTCTGAGTCAAACCAGAGACTACTGGAAGAAAATCTATCTTAGATGTAAACTAAAAAGATAAGGTAATTTCTTTAGTTGATAGGCAAATAAATAGAATGAATGATTTGCATGGCAAATTAGAATTGAAGTTGAAATGTCAATACGTATTTTTAAAAAATTTATTAAAAAAGAAGCAAAAACCGTGTATATACAGTTCAAAATTTGAATTCACTTCTCTTTCTAAATTACTGCTCAAGCACTCTTCTATTTTACAGAAAAGATTCTTAAATTTAAAGAATAAAGGTAATATAATTGGTTTAATCCATTCCTAAATAAATCGAATGAAACAATTGCAATTCTCAATACATACTAAATTACGTAGTTTTTTATATCAAACTGACGAAACAGTACTTTCTTATTCTGAAAATGTAAAAAATGTCTTATAAATATTAAGTTTGAATTTTAACATTCTGGATAACATATTATTGAAGTACTTTTTTATTAAATCAATTTTTAATTCTTGAGTAGAAAGATAATTTTTAAAATTGGTATTGTTTCCTCACCACTTTGCGGTAAATACTTCAGTGCAGCGAGCGTAGTACCAGCGCGTTCGTTAGGTAGCGTCGGCCAACCCGTGAAAGGATAGTGCGCGAGAAGCATATAAGCGGGGCGGTCAAGCGGACCGGGCATCCCCGCTCCAGCAGTTGAACCACGCTTAGCACTCAAAGGCATCTTTTTGTAGATGTGGCCAGGTCGTACCTAGTCTTAAGTGAACAAAGCGGCTTTTTGAAAGGAATAAATAACTCATTATTTAACCCTTAAAAATCAATTTTTTTTGCAGTAGTATCCCCAAGAGGCCTAATCCACTTTTTTTCTTTGCTGCATAGCTCTGAAAAGAACTGGTAGATGTGAAAGCCGGTTCTCGATGTGTCGACCTCCGCGTTCAAGAAGAAGCTGCGCTCTTCTTTGCAAGCTTTCTGTCGCTCTACGAATCAATTGTTTATCTTGCCTAAGTGAGACAAATGCTTCCTCGATTCGTAGGCGGCAGTCTTCTTGGTACCGGACTGACTTCTTGTAGACTTTTTCTTTGAGATAGCCCCACAAGAAGTAGTCTAAAGGAGTCAAATCCGGCGAGCGAGGAAGCCAGTCAATCGGGCCGTTCCTTCCAATCCACCTGCCTGGGAAGCGGTAGACGAGATGGTTTCGAACCAATCTCGTGCAGTGTGATGGCGCACCATCATGCTGGAACATCATATTTAGCCTTCTACTTAAAGATCATGTAATAAAATTGTAAGAGTATCCTGTAAGAAAGCTAAATATGACGCTATATTCATTCGGGGTGTCAAGAACACGGGCCCCAACTAAAAGAAAGAAAAGGCATACATTCAACGACCAGCGGTGCTGAAAGCTTGTCTAACGTGTCAACCGCGGATTTTCTTCAGACCAAAAATGATAATTATGGCTGTTGAATGTACCGTTCCTGATGAACGGGTCCAACACACTCGGAGTGCCAGAGCATGAGCCACTTTGCTGGGAATACTACTAATCGTATGAGGTCAACCTCCTTATTACAACTTCGGCACAACCAGCTATAAAGTGGGATAAATCTGTCATAGTCTCCATGCCTCTCGCCGATATTGTAGCCTCCGAGACTGCTGATCGGACGGGCTTCCGCCAAGAATCGGCGACCATGGCTGCGGTCATCGAATTGTAGGCACAAAAATACGTGTATCAGCTCGTGTAGAAATACAGACTCAAACGCCTTCCGTGAACCCAGTCGCATCACGCTCCAAGGGTGGACGTCATTCCAGTGAGCCACCGTGGGCAAAAAGACGCCATTGGCTTTCGCCACTCCGCCGAGAAATAAGTCTCAAAGAGGCGCATCATGGCAGCCCGTAGGTTGGGCTGTTTCAGGCGGTCGTAAGGTGTGGACGGGAGGGGGGGGATACCACCATATGGGGGTGCCTCGGCCCCTGCCCGCACTTGGGAGCATCGCAACATATTCTATATCAAGATATCTCCGTCGAAAAACCCAAAAGTCTGGTTAAAACCAGGTAGTAATGTTACGTCAAATATTGCTACTTGACATAATACAAGATTTACAATCTCTTTTTTTTCGTCTACGTTTCCGTAATAGCGCAGGCAGAGAACACGATTTCGCGATCGGATTTTTTTCGAAAAAATAAAGGATAAAAAAATATATATCACGACGCGAGCCTTACTACCTGCGTTTTACAATCCGACTAACGCAGACTGCTTAACACGGCCGTATTGCAATTTCAGCAGTTTCATATCTATTTAGAGAGTCCGACTACACTAGACTCTTAAATACGATAGATAGCTGGCGGCGTTCGGGAGAATCTACGTGTCTGAACTGAGCCTGCTAGGATTTAACCCGCGGCTACTTGGCTCATAGACAATTGCTTCGATGCAATTTCGCGCACAATATTTGATTCTTTTGTATTATTCACTTTTTTACTTATTGTATTTTATTTAATACTGACCGCGTTCTCCCGATTCAAACTTGAAGTGAAACGGTTTGATTCGTGTATTATTTCGAGTTTTTGGATTCGGGGTTCTTCAGTGGTGACGGGGTCCTTGATGGCGGCGGCACTCTCACTGGCGATGATACTTTTAGTGGTGGTGGCGGCGTATTCGCTGGAAGTGATGGGGCCGTGTCGGAAACCAACGGTGGTACACACGTGGCCAGCCACCGGTCAATTTCAGGCTCCAGCTTCATATCCATATTTCGAGTTTTTGGTGCGTGTCGTCAAGAGGCAAAGTGCTGGGACTCAAACTTCGTGAGAAGGGTCTCCAAGCTGAAATTAAGCTCAAGCTTTAAAGCGGCTCTGTTTTCTTTTCACAGTCTTGTCCGAGAAGGACCATTACTTTTATTTAGCAATTTTTATTTATTTCCTGAACTCGAATTTGGACAGAACGACTAGTTGAATCTAGCAGTTTAACGATCGGAGGCAAACATCTTAGATTCTATTTCCAAAAGAAACAGTTCTTAAGTTAAAAATGATCCTACTCTTTATTAAAGTGGTTCGATTTTTATTTTTGCTCAGTCTCAATCGAGAGCACCGATTATTAGGTCAATTCTTACTTAATAAATTTTTATAATTAATAATCTTAATAACCTAGTAATTTCAACGATCGGAAGCAAAATTTTAGATCCTGTTTCCCAAAGGAACGGTTCTCAAATTAAAAATGATCCTACTCTTTTAATAAGGTGGTTGAATTTTAGGCCTTAAAAGGTTAAGTTTAAAATATATAAAACAGAGATTTAGATTTAATATTAACTAGCAAGGATTACCTCGCTCGCTAACGCTCGCTCGGTTGTAGTTTCTTCCCGTCTCATTTAATAAAAGCCTTTAGATATGAAGTAATTGAAGAAATGAAATGAAATCGTAAAATAGTCATTATATGTAAATTATACGCAAATTTCGTTGCCAGAAATGGCCTGCAAAATCCCAGAAACACACATTACACGTATATATATATCGGTCATTCCGGATATCGACAAATCGCTGTGGGGGGCGGGTTATCGATTTTACTGTTGATTTTTTATATGAAAGTACATATAAAAAAAATACCTTTCCCAAAGTTTCAGACCCTAAGGTTCCCTGTGACGACCGCTAGAATTTTTCGAAGTTTCAATTTTCGTCATTTTTTAGCAATTTTCAAAAAACTCCAGCAGGTCGAAATTTTAACCAAATGTGGTCTAGTCTGACTCATTTTTTTCGTCTTTACGTGAACTTTAAAAAAAAAAATATTGCGATCCAAAATATTAATCTTGATTATGCGCGAAAGCCGTACATATATTCATCAATTTTTGCAATTTTTAGCACATCTTTGAATCACTATATCTCGTGACTGATTTGGAATTTTTGAACGTGCCAGCTTTTATTCTTTTCGTCTTTCCAAGAGCTTTAAATTCATTCTTTACACGTTGTATTTCGATAAAAATTGCCTTCTGTGGAAACATTTGAATGCTGTCTATTTTTCAAAAATAGCTAAATTGACACCCTCATATCTTTTTCCATTCTTCTTCGATTTGGCTGAAATTTTGAGGAAAGTTACATTTCTTTATGTAGAATATGATACAATTACTTTTTTCTTAGTATTGAGCGCCTTATGCCCAAATTTAATTAAAATTCTGGTGTATTCTGGTGTATATAATATTCGTATTATACGATTATTCCTACTCCTATTAACGAAAAAACAGATCGATTCTTTGTCTGAATTATTGATTCACAAGTCTACTCATCGTTGATTTTACAGACAATTGAAAAAGAGATTATGTTTGAACGTGAAAAATTTTAAAGCTATAGGAGGTAAGAGAATAAATTAAAGCTCATCATTTAGTTTTTACAATTTCAACAGTTTTGTCA